>JAHBCN010005738.1:0-53155 GCA_019359885.1 Listronotus oregonensis | reverse complement strand
CCTATAATATGATGGTATAATATTATTTTTTAAATATTTAGGTAATGTTAGATAGTTTAAGAATTATGGTACAGAAAATTATTACTAACATACACGTCTACTGGTACTACCCAGTGTCTTTGTGTTTGTCCACTGATATCAACGTTAACCCAATCCATAATATCTTGAACTATTTCTTTGAACAATCGAAAAAGTGCAAAAAAGCTTCATCTAGCATATCAAAAGCATTATTTCGCACAGCTAAAATTTGCGTATACAAAGGAGCCCTTTTTCTACGTCTTCGGGGTCGTCGTATGCCAATAATATACCCAATATTTATATTTTTTTTTATAAGAATAAAATCTGTTCGAATACTTCAAAATCGGTCAACTTTTTTGACATAACACCATTGCAGATTACTTGCAGTAACTTTCAAGCATCTATAAATTTACAGACAACGGCTGCAATACATAGAAAATTGTTGCTTGGCTGAAAGTAACTAGTTAGCAGATTCCATCGCTCCTCCAATGTCCCATTGAGCTCATTAGGCCGATGTCTACCGAAAAGCAGGGTAAGGAAATGGGGTTACTTTACAAGCGTTTATTATCGTTTGTAGTTACGACTCAAAAAGCGCATTTTGAAAATTTGCTGTTGTGGTGAATTCTGTTTCGTGCGTTATGAACAACGTTAAGCTTTAATAAACGCTAATGAGTCCCCAGCTTTAATCGTCAATTAATGCTTGACTTAATTACATTATTCTTTGCTATTAATTTTAAAATCATATATTTAAGCGATTGCTTCACTTATAATTAAAGTTGCCTTTTGAAGAACCTATTACCGAACAACTAAAATCGTTAAAAAGAAAATCGACATCTTTTGCAATAATAAGAGATCGGATATTTCTTAAAGGGCAGTAAATGAAAATAAAAATAATTGGTATAGCCTTATTAAAAGGCTTTAATATTACCTTTTAAACATTGGTAAAATCAGTCAAACAACTTTATTTAACCTTTTAGAATAAAATTTTATAACAATGTTATCAAAATAACCTATTAATTTAAAAAAAACTGTGTTGGTTTATAGGTTACGATGAACTTGGAAAAGTTTAATAAAAACACATTATACAGCTATAAATTGTGAATAAAAACAAATAAATGTCTATCATTTAGTGTTACTCACTTGTGTCATTGAGACCTTGCGTAATTTTGATAATTTGAAAGTCTATCAATTTGGTAAAAAACTTTTCATTTTTCTTGATAAAAAACTATTTTATACACTTTTAACTCATTAAAATAATGTTTTTAATGTCTGACGGCTTTAAAATACAAAAGCTGTTAAAGGTACATTTTTTGACTCACCATATTAAAATATAAAAAAATAATTTAAACTTCGTGTTTATATTATATCTAAAGAACTTTCTAGAATAAAATAAAGTTCTATAAAGTTTTTATTGTTAGTAGCACAACATAATTAAGAAATAAATTTTATTCGTTATACTGACAATTGTTTTAATGTTAATATTTTAATGACAAGGTTTTGTTAAGTAGCTATCATTTACAATCAAGAGTAGGCTTTTTCTAATACAGGCATTTAAAATGTGATTATTTTAGTGAGGGTTTATATACTGTTGTATTTCTAGTTACGTATACCAAAACTAGTTTTTCGTTATAACGAATTGTAAAAGATAACATAATGATTAAGGGTTTTTGTTTTCTGTACATTTAGTTGTCTATGCTAAAATCGTTTATTATTGCAAAATCGTGCAGTATTAAGGACAATTATTGAATGATTTTGTATACGTTAACAATTTTCATAAATAGTCGATGGTCGAAAAAATGCATTAAATAAACTTTTTTGTCTGCCATTTTTTTTATGTTTATACCGGATAGCTTAAGGATACTTAGTATCAGTTTTTGATAGGACTATAAGATATCCTAAAGAATGATATTACTTCCTCATTTCCTATAGCCTAGCCTTTATGGCCTGGTACGTAAAGAAAATAGTAATAAAAATTAAATAATTTAAGTCTAAGATGCTTATTTTAGTAAGCGTAATTAGGGTTGGAAATAAATTACAAACACTGGCTTTCTAAATAGAGGATTACAATTTTTTTCAGTTAAAAAAATCGTTTTAGTGTAGTAATTTTTAAAAGCAAGAATGTAATAAAACGAAATTTTAGCCCAAGCTTAATTTTATAGTGCCTGAGTAACAGTAAAAAACTAATTACGTAGTTTACTCACGTGACGTGCGAACAGATATTACCGTAGCAGGTTAAGTAAAAATATGGTACGCCACTACCTATTTTTTATTTTTTATTTTTTGATCATTTCTAAAAATTTAATTGTTTATTTAAAACAAAATGGATATTATCAGTTTTCTTTGTATCCTTCGTTATTTTCCTGTTATTTGGTATTTCTTAAATACTAATTTTTCCATTGTGTGCACAGAAAAATGTAGAAACATAAAAAAAGGTAAAAAACATAAATATTATTGGTTATCACTGATTTTTAAAAACTTATTGCATGGATATTAAAAAAAATAGAGGTTGAAATAAAACACTACTACTATGTTATTAACAATAATATATGTGTTTATACTTAAAAACTAAAAGTAATTACTACTTGAAAAAAATTAGTTAAACAAAAAAAACATATTGCAAAAGATGCAAAATGGTTAAATGTGTCGATAACCAATTTCAAGCCTTTGACGGAGTCTGCATATTAGGAATTTTATGTTTCGGAATAAATCGTAGTTGTGGGCCATGAACATGCCCTTCTGTTTTTAGTAACCTTAATCATTTGGATTCTTATTAATGGGGGCACTTAAAACTGTATTCTGCTAAAATTTATGACGTGCTGACTCTTTATCAAAGGGTTGATATAGGGCGTTGGCAAATGGCAGGATACCTGGTATTTTTACACGAGTTAGAGAATCTATGAAACGATATTTTGGTAGGTCTGTTGCAGCTGGGAAACAATATTTTTAGCATTATTTGTAGATTTTTTTGTTTGATTATTTATTAATTACTTTAGATTTGTAAGTTATGTTAAGTTTCCTGGAAAGTAATAGACAATGTTATGGTTTCAATAACCCTTAAATCTTGGACCTCCATTGTCTTTGTTAATAATACTTATCAATAAATGGTCGCTCAAAAATATATTGTTCTTATTAGGTACGATCAATGCACAGTATAAAATAAAAAGGATATAACACTTTAATAATTTGGTAACTTGGTTCATGATTAATTAAAGAATAAAATGCAATAATTTAAACACTTTATTATTCCTAGCTGTTGGTAGTGTAGACTTTAAAATACTTAAGACCCCTATTTGCTGTTTTTAAGTAGTTTAACATTGGAACTAGTTTCGTAAAACTTTTCAAGTGTAACACATACCAAAACTTTTGTAATATACTGTTAGGAATTCTTTGCAAAAGCCATTAGATTTCACATTTCATACAATCATGGGTTGTTTTAACTTTATAGCAAGTATTTCAGTAAACAGTAGAGAGTCGTAAAAATATTTTTTATCAAGTAAAATAATTCAATGACCACCGTGATAATATCCTAAACCATACAGGGTAATTTCGAACTAACTATTAAAAAAGGAAATACAATGCTATTAAACGGTAACGCCTAAAAAAGTTATCATAATCGTAATAAAATAGCTATTTTTAAATTAAGTTGCAAAATAGTTGTTGTAGGCATGCGATGTTAAGATTGTCCAACGAGGCCCAGGCCGTGTGTGATAAGTGATAACTCGTTAAGTACCTAAAGAAATAATTTCGCAACTTGTATTGAACAAGATTTTTCGTTTAATTAGCCTTATTATTAATTTAATTTAAAAAAATGTACATTTTGTTTGTAGTAACACTGAAAGAATATCAAACTTTCATTGTCTTTATTTTAATCATTTACGTAACGGCTCTTTTTATATCCGGTTTTAAGCGTAAACTTATTTATACTTAAAGTTAATGACTTTCGTTTGAAGTTCCAAATTCTTTTAATGTTGTTTTCACTGAACACAAGGTAGCTATTTATTGCTATAAATTGATTGTTATTCACCAAGGTTAAACTTTCACGAAAGTCCTGACTTGTAAATTGATAAAAATAAAAATTTGCTTTTAAAATGCTTCATTTCCACAATAATTTAATAAGCCTAAAACCTGTATAAAGAAAATAGGCATAAAAATTGAACCATTATTTTATAATTTCTTTTGATCGTTAATCGTTAACTTCTTTTGGAAACATTTTAACCTTTTCTAAAATAAATAATTTTATCTACAACCGTGCGGTAACTAAGGTTACAAACACTAGTTTAAGTGTGGTAAGTGTCACTTTACCGCACTAGTGTGGTAACTGTTACTTTACCTCACTAGTGCGGTAAGATCATTTGTACTAAGTAGTTTTCAAAAATCGTTTATTTAAACATCGTTTAACAATTATTACTCTCCACGTAAATTACCTAACATACAGATAATATACCTAAAAGTTAAACGTAATAGTCGAGTTGCTCACATTTCCTATATTTACGACTGCCGATTGAAATGGCTTTCTTTTGCGGTGGTGTCATTTTGACAATGTCTCACACCGATTGAGATAACTGGTAGTTTAATCAACTTCTAGTGTAAAATTGGGATAAACGTCAAAGAAAAATTATTATATCAAAAAAAACCTAATAGTTGTAGATAAAATACTATACATAACTAGAGTGGTAAACGGTTTTAGCGCACTTAAGTGAATGCAAAACTTGCCTTTGGCTCGTTTTGCAAACTTCCCTTTGCGTGCGCTAAAATCTACTTACCACACTTGTTATGTAATATACTATTATCTACAACCGTGCGGTAACTAAGGTTACAAACACTATTTTTAGTGTGGTAAGTGTCACTTTACCGCACTAGTGTGGTAACTGTTACTTTACCACCCTAGTCCGGTAAGATCATTTATACTAAGGACTTTTCAAAAATCGTTTATTTAAACATCGTTTACCAATAATTACTCTCCCCGTAAATTAGCTAACATACAGATAATATACCTAAAAGTTAAACGTAATTGTCGAGTTGCTCACATTTCCTATATTTACGACTGCCGATTGCAGAGGCTTTTTTTTGCGCCAATAGCTGACACCGATCGAAGTAACTGGTAGTTTAATCAACCGCTAGTGTAAAATTGAGGTAAACGTCGAAGAAAAATTATTATTCCAAAAAACCTAAAGGTTGTAGATAAAATAGTATACATAATTTGAGTGGTAAACGTTTTTACGCACTTAAGGTAATACAAAACTCGCCTGAGGCTCGTTTTGTATTTTTAAACTTTACTTTACTTGCGCTAAAAACCTACTTACCACACTTGTTATGTAATATACTATTAAATTACTGTTGGTTGTTTATTTCTCTACGCACGTGTGCAATGCGTGAAAATGTTATTTTAAAACACACGTGAGTAAAAAAATGTCATATTGACATCGAAATAAGCCACTGCATAAAGAAGATAAGATCGTAAATAGGTATTAGGTAAAAACTATGCTACGAGAGGCATTACTTATTCTTTAAGCCTCAGCAACAGTGAGCATTATCAGGCATCATTTGGCGTTTCCACTGAATTTTTGAAATAGCATTTTGTTACTTAAGCGCGATTTGTGTTCATTACAGTCACTTTGGTCTCAGCAAAAAATGGAATTAACTTTTCCACTTTTGGCGATAAAGCCTCATCCTTTGTAACTTTGAAAAGCTAGTACATATTACAGTTTTAATCGTAGTCACAGTTTTCTCGCCGACGAAAGTCATAAAAGTCGTCCAAAATCAGTTTTCTCAGAAAACATTAATGCTGTGCACCTAATAAAGAAAGTTTGTCGTGTTACATACTGTGAGATTGGGGTAACCTAAAGTATAAGTTGTACCAGTATACAGTGTGGGCCTTAGAAACTATTAAAGATGGAAGGTCGTTTAAACGGCAAAAATTTAAAAAATTACCTAAGTAATTTAAAGATGCCAGCGGCGTATTTTTAATTTTTTTGGTTTTTTAAATATTTTGAAAAGTCTGAAACGTGGCATACCTTATAAAGCTATTTATTAACTCTTTATGTAGTAAACAATTGATTGCATTTAGAATTTTAACTATTCAAAGTTCATGATTTTAACAACCGAAAAAGCCTTTTCATTAATTTTAAAGTTAACAATGGTAGATGTTTTAATTTAGGTTGCTATAAATATTGCCTACAATATTTTTATCTAAACTGCAACCATTAAATTTAAAGATCACACGGCGTTATGAGTAAACAATTATTGCATTGATCTTAATTTCAAAGTCATTTTTAACCAACAGAAAAGCTTTCATTAATGTAAGTACAGGAAGTTTAAAGGTGTAGGAAGCCCAATACTGTAGAACAAATTGTCCAGCGTCATGCACTAAATAGTAGGTCAGAGCCGGACTTCCATAAATATTTGTTACCATCTATAAAGTTGACATCATCACATGTCAAATTCAAGCATTCACTGTTTTTTTTTTATTTTTTGCACAAAATTGTTGGTTATTAAACGATACTACCATAAAATATTTCAAATTATTGTGTAATATTGGATTTTATATCATCTGATATAATATGGAAAGAAGCCTTCTATTTAAATGGTCGATATTTTTGTGAGTTTTGTATTTTTACCAAAAATCTTTGTAAATAAATAAAAATACGATTTTTTTAAATAAATTTTAAACATTGTATGATGAGTTTCATGTACTTATCACCAATTTGTGATAAAAGAAGGGCAAGATAGTGTAAATAAGTTTAATCTGATCCTAAGATTCTGGTTATACATGAAAAAGTGAAAATTTTTATAACTGCTTTTTAGGCATATATTTTTCACTAATAACAAACATTCATGAGACAGAATAACAGTGGTTAAAAATGTTTAGTAACCTTTGATACCTAGGTATACATTGTAACAGTATCCGTTAAATATTATGGTCTACAGTATGTCGAGCTTAAAAAGTTGATAATGTAAGTTTAAAAAACCAAAAATCTAATTTCTTTTTAAACAAATACAGAAAAAGCAAAAAGGAACTTTAACATAAAATTGTAGTTTCTTTCATTCAATTAGAAGGAACCGTATATATTAAAGTTTGCCTGGTCTTTATTAATAATTTTGATCCTTTAAAAGAGTGTACTAAATTAATAAATGAAATAAAAGTACCTAAATGTAAACCTTATTTCTTTTTAATAATCCACAGAA
The DNA here is from genome assembly GCA_019359885.1 of Listronotus oregonensis. Lineage (NCBI taxonomy): Eukaryota > Metazoa > Arthropoda > Insecta > Coleoptera > Curculionidae > Listronotus > Listronotus oregonensis. The sequence goes on along the minus strand of JAHBCN010005738.1, from coordinate 45,952 downwards.
ATACACAAACATTGTGGAAATCATCTAAAAGATAGTTAAGATTGCCTTAATTTTCTCACTGCTATTTCCTATGAAATTTTCATTATTCTATTATTTATAATTGATATATTATTATTTTTTCGGTTACCTAACATTACGTCTCATAAGAAGCACCTAATTTAAATATAAGAAATACTTACCTAAAGTAAAAAATGCCGAGTATGTTACCCTTGGATTTGCAAGACAAAACCATACAACCTCTAATCATTTTGTTACGATATTATAAGTAACAAACAATAAACACAAAATTATAGTCACAACTTAATAAACACTAATCACTAAAATAAAAAGGTTTTTATAAATCCAAAAAACTTCTGCAACCACAAAATATAGGTACTCACACAAAGCAAAACAATCGAAACTAATACGGCGCAAAGGGCACAAACCACAACGAAATTGACAAATGATGAGACGACGACGGTTGACGGTACAGCGCGGATATAGTTTCATACGCGCCGCGCGCGCCCTTGCACCAAAAACCTTAGACAACCTAAGACCAAAAACGGTACTACGGCTCTCATAAAAGTATAATGTGTTGCTTAACTACACACTGATTTATCAGTGTGTAAGTAGGGAACATATTAAATTATTTCGTGGAATTTTGTTATTGCGCAGAATCGGCGGGGCCAACTCTGACAGTTAATTTCATACTGGGCTGGACATTTTTCGATCGAATGGGCCATAGCATTGGGCTTCCATACACCTTTAAACTTCCTTGATAAGTTAATACTTCTTAAAGAAAAAACTATCAAATTTCACAAAACTTTTTTTTCTAGTGAGCTTTAAATATTATAAACAATATTACTTTTGTTTTGTACTGTTTGACGTATGTAAAGTATGTTAGTTATTTAAGTTATTGTTGGTTAAACATTTTTAAAATAACTCTGTCTTATACTAAGAAAGAAATATTTAATATGTTGAAATATTATATTAAAAACAATGAAAATGTAATTACAGCTAAACGATTTATCGACCACGATAAGTAGGACCCCGCTATAAAGAAAATTAAAAAATATTTTTAAAAACAATAAATAATTTTTCAGTTTGTTTTATTTGGGATACTGGCCTTACTACTTTTTTGTCCTATAGTTAGTTGCATAAACTCACCTACACACCCATTAGCAAAATTTTTACTTACTATTTTAGATCCTTTAGTAAACAATACTGACTCGTACATTAAAAATTCCCAACATTTTCTAGAAAAATTAAGACACATTGACATAGACCCAAATAACAACTTGGTAAGTTTTGATGTTGTAAGTTTATTTACAAATGTTCCTGTCGATAAAACATTAAATATTGTTAGAAATAATTTAGAAAGTGATGTCCAACTTGGCGAAAGAACCAAACTTAACATAAATTATTTTCTTGAATTATTAACTTTTTGCGTAAAAACAACATATTTCCAATATAACACTGACTTTTACAAACAAACTTCTGTCATGGCCATGGGTTCACCTTTATCACCATTATTAAGTAATATTTTTATGGAAAATTTTGAATCCAATATTGTTCAAAATCATTATTATAAACCTTTAGTTTGGTGAAGATATATAGATGACATTTTTTCTATTTATCAACATGACGCAAATTATCTAAATAGTTTTTTTACACATATTAATACACAAGAACCCACTATTCATTTATCTTTAGAAAAAGAACAAAACTTAAAACAAAAGATATAAATAATTTCGAAATGGAAAATTTGCAGAAAACCTACAGATACAAACAGATACCTAAATTTTAACTTTAATCACCCAGTAATGGTAAAAAAAGGAGTTGTAAAAAGTCTTTTTGATAGAATTAGAATAATTTGTTTTGATGAAAACAAAGAAAATAAAAAATAATTTTTAAAAGATATTTTAGCTCAAAATACTTATCCTCTTAATTTTATAAGCAAATGCTTTCTAAAATTTGAACAACCAAATTTAAGACAAAATTAAAATAGACCTATGACAAATCTATTTTTACCATATATTCCTGGCTAATCAAATAAAATTCAACGAAGATGTAATAAATTTAATATTCGCACTATCTTTAAAACACAAAACCCCATTAGGTCCCAAGTAACAAAAACTAAACCATACAAAATAAACGAAAACACAAAAAATGTCATTTATAAGATCCCTTGTGAATGTAATAAATTTTATATAGGTGAAACTTCCAGACCATTAGCCAAATGCATAAAAGAACATAGAAAATATATTAGAAACACAGAATTCCACAAATCTGTTAACACGCATTTGATAATAACCACATGAGAAACTGAAATGCTTCTAGCATTTAAGCAGAGCGGCAGGAGCGTTTGACAACACGTCCCTAACATCTATCTCAAACGCGTCGAGGCGCAGAGGGATCGACGCAACAAGCTGCAGGTGGATAGACTGCATGCTTAAGAGCAGATCAGTATATACTTCAATTCTTGAAGAAACTCTTGTAGCTCGGGTTAAGCGAGGATGTCCGCAAGGGGGAGTTCTGTCCCCACTGCTATGGACGACCTACTAAATGTCCTTCAACTTGAAGGGCACCAAACATTGGGATATGCAGACGATCTCGTCATTATGGCCCAGGGAAATTTAACAATACTGTTAGGGGTAAAATGCAACAGGCCCTAAACGCAGTTACCAGATGGACGAGAAAGGAGGGACTTAACATAAACCCTTCTAAATCAGCCATAGTTGCCTTCACCAAAAGGAGAAATCGAGAGGGCTTAGGACCCCTGACCCTACAAGGTGAAACAATCAAGATTGTGGAAGAGGTAAGATATTTGGGTGTCATCCTAGACTCTAAACTGACCTGGAACCAACATCTTTAGAAAATAATAAAGAAAGGGGATGACCTTGTTAATCAGACGCGCTAAGAGACATAACATGGGGTTAAACAAACATAATCTATTGGTTATACACCAGTGGTAGCTAATAACATACGCATCACTGGTATGGTGGACAAAAACCAGTACAAATTGAAGTGCTGTCATCCAGATTATAATGACCTAAGGAAACCAACTATTTTAGCAAAGGATCAATTAAAAAACAATGACCTATGTTAATCAGACGCGCTCATAGAAAAACATGGGGCCTTAAACCAAACATGATCTATTGGTTATACACCATGGTGGTAAGGCCTATGATAACATACGCATCACTGGTATGGGACAAAACCAAAAAGAACGCTTCAGAATTGGCAAGGTACAAAATTTCTTGTTAGCTATACAGAGCAATTAAAAACCCAACAGCAGCCATGGAGTGTCTTAGACCTTCCACCATTAACCTTAAGGTGAAGAGCAAGAATGGCTACTTCCGACTGCAACAGAAACCAACTGGTGTCTCGCAGTTTGGACAAACAATATAAAAAGTCAGTTGGGGCAACATTTGGACGAAAGACAGACCAGATGATTCCCATATTAACAAAACCTTGAGGTAAATTCCAGATCGAAGTGCGTGGCAGCAACCCGATCTTCCCGACACGGTTGGAGACATCATCTGGTATACGGATGGTTCCAAAACCGAGCAGGGAACTGGAGCGGGCGTGTACAGTGAAATGAGGAATTCACAATTCTCCATTCCACTAGAAACACACAGTTCTGTATTTCAAATGGAAATATATGCTTTACTGCACTGTGCAAAAGAAAATAACAGAAGGGCTTATAAAAACAAGGGGATCTGCATAATAACAGACAGCCAAGCGTCACTAGGGGTACTAGTAAACCCCAAGGTAACGTCCAAGCTGACATGGGAATGCCAAAAGAACTGAAAGTCCTGGGAGAACGCAACAAAGTAACTCTTTTGTGGGTACCAGGACATTCGGGGATAAAAGGCAACGAAAAAGCGAATGAGCTAGCGAGACAGGGATCATCCACACTATACTTTGGGCCAGAACCTGCCCTTGCAGTGCCAAAACCACAGCACGAGGGCAAACCAGGGAATGGATCCGAAAGAAACACGAAGAACACTAGGGAAACCTCAGTAGAATAAGACATGGAAAAAGCTTCATAAGAGGCCCATCCAAAAGGACCAAAGAAGAACTACTCAGACAAAGTAGGAAAAGACTTCGCATAACGTAGAATTCCTAACGGGGCATGATAACCTAAGAGGACACCTACACAAGATAGGCTCATACAATGGGGACCCAAGTTGCAGAATGTGCAACGAGGGGGAAGAAACAGCCTACCACATCCTGTGCGAATGTAAAGCATTAAATCACAAAAGACAGGCATTATTTGGGCAACCGGAAATAAGCCCACAGGAATATATCAACCAACCAGTATCGGGGTTATACAGACTTGTAGAAGGAACAAGACTAATGGGAGGATTGATATAAAAGACAATGGTAGATTAGGCACAAAAAGCCCATGAGGCTGCGCTGCCTCCAGTAGTTAATCAAGACGGCTCCCAGGGAAAAAGAAGAAGAAGCATTTTAGCAAAGGAAACTTGTTTAAAAAAACCGTAAAATAAAGGAAAGTGCATTTATTTTATTATATAAAGACAGCATCAATATCTGTTAATTTAAATGATACATGGTTACCTATGCTTGATGCTGAAGTAAATTCAGGTAAACTTAAATCAATTAACACACCATACTACCCATCTTTCTGGTCTTTTTGAATACTATACATACACCAGTTCAATAACCTAGTGTCACTTATGACAAAACGTCATTAAAAAGTAAAAAAAAAGCTATCAAAATTTCCTAAGTTCTTAGATCAATTTTTTTTAAGCTTTAGTTTAATTTTTTGTTTTAGTTTATGTCTTGACAACGGTGGCCGACTTGCCACCGAAACGTAGACTAGTATTTGTGATTTTTTGGGTTTTTTGGGGGGTTTTCTTTTTTTTTTTGCAGGCCATCTGCAAGTTCATAGGTGTCAATAGAGATCGACAGGGTCAGCCCGTATTATGCCCCGGGACCCGGACCAAGAGGGTCCCATTTTCCAAAAAGTAGTAAGGCGAGTTTCCCAAATAAAACAAACTGAAACATGAATCCGCCACAAAACTATAGAACATATTTAAAATAATTTTTATTGACAAATTGTCGTGTATCTGTCATTAAGTGGAAATTAATACAAAATTACTTAAATTAGTCACCAGGATACCTAAAAAAATACTTTCTTTACTGACCTATATTAGGTATGAAAAAATAAATCCAATTTACTTTAACATTGTTAATTTATAAGTAAATAGATGATATTTTTTAGGTAATAATATCTTTACCAAAACACCTAGTAAAGATCTTATGGGTGCTGTAAATCACGTGGTTGTTTGACGGTAGCCAATCGCATCGCAACGTCTTTCAGCTGAGACAGAGGACAATATACGCTCTCTCTTGCACTTCAACTTACCCATACCGCTCATCACTCGTCCTTATGTATTACCTTCTTGATCACCTGGCAGGTAGAATGTCCCCGCCAAATAACTTTGTCTCTTTAATAATAGTTCCTTTTGTATATAAATATTGCTTTGGTAAAATCGTAAAGTACCGGTTTAGTCCAACCACCCTTCAGCCAGATCTGCATTTTTGTGTTTAGATATTATAGCAGAACCATTGTACAAATTTTCATAGTGCCTCAAATACCCACTCTAAAATGTTTACTAGCTCTCCTACTAGTAATAAATAAACCATTTTGGTTTTTCCACTAAAAAAAATTAATAAACAAAAAAGTAAACATTAAATATAAATAAAACTAAATAAGGGTAAACAACGTAAAAATGCGGAACGCAACCACACTGCTTAATGCCAGTGAACGAGAACCACGTCATTTTTTGTATATGAAGGTTTTTGTATAAAGGCGCAAATAATCGTTTTAAAATGCCTTACGTAATTTGATTTATAAAGATTTAAAACCTAAAAGTAATCAGTTTAATATACACACAAATCACTGCATAGCAATGAATATTCTACATTAAAAATGTCTTTCTTAAACATCTTACCTGTTGGCTTGTTTACGTTTGTCCGACACTCATTAAAGAATAAAATTTCCGCAAGATTTTAAATTTGACTTTTCGATTAAAATCCTTTCAAATATTTTCTTTCCCTTCCTTTCGGTCGCTTATTGAAAAAGCCTCGCATAAAGGCGATAAAAAGGCAAAAGGGCGGCCAAAGCAGATGTTAATATCCGATTTAACGAAAGCTACATTGAAAGCAAAAGAATAAAATTTTATTGGAGAATTAGCGGCCAATTAATAAAGTTTAAGGAAAGTGATTTTTTTAGCATATTTTTTAACTCTGTTCCCAAATTAATAAAGATAATAAAACTTAAACAATGGTTAGTTCTGGTATTAAATGAAAAATATCCGAACAAAATGGTACCATAAACTTTTTAAGTTTGAATATGATAAAATAACCCAAATATTTAGGTTTAAATTACGCTTTGCGCTACGTCTCCAGGATTGTCAGAAATACTCATACAAAATCTACATATTCGTGTACAAATAAGGGTCCAGTTCATTTATAGGTGTCGTCTCATGCTTTCAAATATTTCTTGCCTACTACACTATAATAGCGCATTTTTTAGTAACTTTATCTCGAATAAGCTTAAAGCAACTGTTCTAATATTTCTCTACTAGATGGCGCTGATGCCTTTACGTTTAACCGCTGTTTGATAAAGTTTGGACACATATTTGCTGTATCATGTATTGTCACTGTGTCTGAGCGGCCTATAATAATTAATTAAATATTTTTAGTAAAAATTATTGGCTGTTTAATTTAATATTGTTTTTGTTGATTTCCTTAGGTTTAAGTCGGCAGTTATTAAAAAAAACCTTTATGCTGACGTTGAGAATTGTAATTTTACTTTGACTTGTCCGTTATGTCCTATAACATTTGTTTAAAAAATTATTTTATACATACACACGTCTTGAAAAAAAATTATCTTCTGCCATGTCATAATGACTTACCTTTAGAGTCAGTTTTAGTGTCAAAAATTACACATTTTTTTGGACTGAGTACTCTAATGGTTCCATTATAGTCCTACCACCAACATGGATTCATTAAAGTCCTAGGACCACAACGAAAAGATCGTAAAACACAACTGCTTTCAAAGATGTATTTTGCCTTTATATTTAATATCCATGGTCAAAAATGGATCAAGAATATTTTTAGCAAAATTTAGAAAATGTTTTATTCAGTTGATGCTAGGACATAAATTTTTTATGTTGTTCGGATTAAAAACGATCTTTTTAATATACACCGTGTTCTCAGGCTCTTTTAACACCTTGTCTGATAATATTCACGGCTAGTATTATAATGATGTTATTTTAATTTTTTTATACCCTTCACTCTTATATTGTTTCTTCAGCCAGTCTTTACACTTGATTTAAAAGACAAGCGCCAAAAATATTGCCCCGTTTAATGCCTTAAATATTTAATCATGTTCGCTGTTGTAAAAAAAGTCTATTTTTTATTACACTTAACTTTTAAGTAACCAAATTCTGCAACACATTATATCCATAGCTACAGTAGCTTTTAAAAATATGATTTTTTTTTGAGTAATAAAAGTATTTTTTCTTTTTTAAATTATTAATAAGATCTTCCCTGGAATATTGTTCGTGTTTCTGATAAATGGCGTTTCCCATAACTCTAAGCATTTTTGATTCTATCCAAAAAGAGCTGTGTGCCTTATTATTCACTCTTACAGAAAAGCTTCCTTTTACTATCCTTCGACGAGTTGTAGGGAATCTGTCGCTCTTTTAGGGGTATTTCCACGGCTGTTGCTTCAAAAAATTGTCCAGTATATATCTTCTTTTCTAGCAGCTCTCAATATATCATTAAGTAGTGCCACCTTTATGCATCCTTTACAATCCATCTTAAGAAGGCCCGAACTTCTCACTTTTTTATTTCTGTATCCCTATAATTTGCCCAGACTGTGAAACCTGCTTCCTACAGATATATTTTTCCCAAAGCTTTAAATCTTTCAGTACCACTTTATTTACGTAAGAAACTTACGTGAGTACTTAGGCTTTAAGACTTTGTAGACTGTCAAAATATAAAAAAGAAACCTTTTTTAAGATCTGTATACAATACTCTTAATAAAATGGTCATAACAGCTAATATTTGAAACTAAGGTATAATTTAGAGTATAACTTAATTTTAGCAATGCATTTTTTTGACATGTCAAGCCCTTTCCTATCCCAGCCTCATTCCCACTAGGACCTAAGATAAAGTCGGTTTTTATTTTAAACATAATTTATATGCAAATTTACTCATATTGCTACATAACCAGACGTAATACTGAAGACTGGCGCATTCAGCAAAAGTTTAACAGACTCGTATATCATGAAAATTTTATTTTTGCGTTGTGTAAAATAAAAGACTTTTATTTAAAAAAACTATTGCTAAAGTTAATAAGAAATCTATTTAAACTTAGTAAACCAATTAATTATTAACGACTAAAAATCTGGTTACTAAAACTTTGTTTTATTTACTTTCTAATAAAACAAAAAAGTTTGCCCTACTTTTATTTTCTTTTTTTAAATAAAACCAGTTAAATTGATTTTTACTTTGTATCCTTTTGGGTCAATGTTTTTATAATGTCTTATATCTTTATTATGAATATTTATCATAAATTCTTGAATTAAAGACTTAGAACCTAATTTAAATAGTTTTTTAATTCTAGCTAAACCTGCAAAGGCTAGCTAAAATTATTAAAAATGACTGTTTTTTTATATGTCAGGTGTTAAGTTTCTTTATCTTATTTTTAATTTAAAATTTAAGTTATCGTATTTGAGCTATTGAATGTTATTTAATTTAATTATTATTATTTTTGTGATACAAACCTTTTGTATTCAATCTTATCTTTTTCATTAGTGTGCTGACCAAAAAAGAAGGGTGGTCCACTAAGCGCGCGTCGGTAAATAGTTGCTAAACCGTTGAACTTATAAGACAATTTTCGTTACAAAACTTTTAAAATTTCATCTCTGCTACAATCCAAAGTTTTTTTCTAGTATATAGGGTGCCTCAAAAAAAGAGTAATATCAAAAATTACATTTTTGTTAAATGAAATACTCCATGTTTTTATGGGCGATGAAGCCTCTGTGGGTTTTGTATTCAAATTTAAATTTGTATGTGGGTTGAATGCAGCGTTGCCAAGCTATGATTTTTTTTTAAAGATAAGTCAAAATCATTCGTTTTTTTAAACTGTTATATCTCCGCCACTGTTTGTTTATTTCGCTGACAAATTTACATGTAATCTAATGTTGATCTACTTTATCCTAAACTGTTTTCATTTTTGATTTAATTTATACTCGGTGTCCAAAATATTTATTTAAACATCTCTATTTTCAATTCTATTTTATTAAATTTCTTAAATACAAGACCTTGTATATTATTTTGCCATTGAAAAGCTTTGAGTGTGCTCTTTCAGAAAACATTATGTTTGCCTTATTTATCACACTATCGTTTTAAAATATTAAGGCTTTTCCGTAAATTTACACTCAAAATGGGAAATATTGTAGGCAGCATGGCTTAAGAAATCAAAACAATTGATACTCTGTGGCATAATAATATTACTCCTTTTTGTATAATAAATTTATATCAATTTATTTAAATATAAAAAAAATATTCAGAACACAAGACTAATAAAGGTAACATAAATAAATTTACATAAACCCAATTAATTCATTAAAAACTCAAACACTCTACCATTTTGCTGTACAGGTTCACTATGTGTTAAGTGAACCTGTCGGTTCAAGATCTAATTTACATTTTGTAACTTTAAGGAAATCATTGAATTAAATGCTTCTCTTATTTTTTTTGCATATTTGCTGCTGTAGTTGGGGGTGTCTTGTAGACCAGTTCTTTAACGTACCCCCATAGGAAAAAATCAAGTTTTGTCAGATCTGGTGACCTTGGAGGCCAAGGAACAGTTCCTCTTCTTCCGATCCAACGGCCTGGAAATTTTTCATCCATAGTATTTCGGACTCCAGCACTGAAATGAGCAGGTGCCCATCTAACTGGAAGATTATCAAGATCTTCATTTAAAAAATTTTGAAAAACATTCCCATTAAGGTGCTCATCAAAAAAATGAAGCCCTATTATGTGGTTTCCAATTATGCCTCACCAAACATTTATACTCCACCTATGTTGCTGGTCAACAGTCCTCAAATAATGTGAATTAACATCCGCGTAAAAGTGTAAATTATGCCTGTTCACATGACCATTATTGTGGAATGTCGCCTCATCGGTAAATAATACAATGCTAAAAAATCGTACATCTTCTCTAATTCGAGCAAGATCCCAATTACAGAAATTTATCCTCTTTTTAAAGACTTGTCCTTTAAGTTCTTGATTCAATTGCACACGATATGGATGAAACTTATTCTTACTCAACATTCTCTTCACAGAAGTTAACCTTAGTTCAGCAAATAACAACAGATGCGACCACGTTAAATTCATTTCTTTCTTTACCACTGGCTTTGGCTTTATTCCTTCAGGCTTTTCGTACTTAACTGTTCCAGTCCTGTCAAATCTATCCACCAATCTTTCGAATGATCTTGCATCTGGATGTCTTCTCTCAGGAAACCTCTCACTGTATACTTGGGATGCCAGAAGACAATTCTTAAACATTTTCCAAGGATATAAATCATTTTAATTGATTCTTGCTGTGTATACTTCATTTTAATTGCCAAATACTTCTTAATAAGGGAAGATATTATGCACTAAGTGTAACCAAATGTAACCAGATTACATAAATAATTACTAACACTGACATGCCAACGAGTATCAATTGTTTCGACTTCTTGAGCCATGCCGCCTACGATATTTCCCATTTTGAGTGTAAATTTACGGAAAAGCCTTAATATCTCAAAACGATAGTGCGATAGGTAAGGCAAACCTAATGTTTTCTGAAAAAGCACACTTAAAGCTTTTTAACGGCAAAATTATATACAGGGTGTTTTATTTAAGAAATTTAATTAAAATAAAATTGAAAATTGAGATGTTTGAATACATATTTTGGACACCCTGTATAATTAAATCAAAACATGAAGATAGTTTAGCATAAAGTATGTCAACATTAGATTACATGTAAATTTGTCAGCGAAATTAACAAACAGTGGCGGAGACATAACATTTTAAAAAAAGTATGTCTTTGACTTATCTTTAAAAAAAAATCATAGCTTGGCAACGCTGCATTCGACCCACATACAAATTTAAAGTTGAGTACAGAACTCACAGAGGCTTCATCTGCCACATAAAAACATAGGGTAATTTATTTAACAAAAATATAATTTTTGATATTACTCTTTTTTGAAATACCCTGTATACTAGAAAATAATTTTGTATTGTAGCAGAGATAAAATTTTTGATTGAAAAGACATGTGATTTAACTACTTACAAACTAATAAAGACTGATGAATATGTGTCTTTATATTCAATAATTTTTTGTTTTTTTTCACGTTGATTTCTTACCATTGGTCGACCATCAAGCACACCCAAACAAAGGCAAGATACACTACATATCACCTGGCTCAATTCCGTGTTCTACAGCAATCTATTTCTGCACCATTGCAGTTAGTTGAATCAATGCTTAAGAGTAAATGGCTACACCTAACAGGGACAGTAAGAAAAAAGCCCAAAACTTTTTATTCAACGACACACTGTACGCATTCTGACCACCCCACCCTGCCAAGTTCAACTAAAGAGATTTTTAAGAGCCAAATATCTTAGTAGCAATATTGACGTTCTGTTATTCCGATGCCCATAGCCCTGTGTCTTCGAATTTCTTAAATTTATGCCTAATACCATCTTAAAAGCGTACATAAAGATTAGTTTGTTCTTCTCCAGGTTTTTCTAATTAACACACCTACCTTACGTAAGGCCACAACTCTTCCCCCTTAAAGAAACTAAGATGACAAATATGACCAAATCTTCGAACCCAACGTTAATATCTGTCCAATAAAGAATGACTAAATTTTCAGCCTTGTCTAATAGTTATCTTATTGTTTTTATACTTGTCCTATTAAAATTTCACGAATTTTTCCTATATTTGTGGTTTAACATCCAAAAATTTTCTTTTTAAGTGCTTTATTTTAACAAACATTATCCTTGGGTGCCAAGATTTGGTCATACGAATTTACTTATAGAACCTATAGTTTTATAATGCGCTGCCTTTAAATGTACAGTGCGTAACAAAAATAAAGGAACACAATTAATTTTACAATAAGGTTTTATTTTATAAAACATTAAACAATAAAATACATTTAAACAACAATACTGGTTTGACTTAAAGTCTTACATTTAGTGATGGTACAATCTGAGTTATTATTTTCTGGTATGTTTTCATTCAAACTCATAAAGGTTTCTTCTTTAATATAATTATTTTCTACTGCAGCAGTGGACTCGAATGACGTTGTCATTTCTGTGCTGGGGGATTGAAAGAATTTATCTTCTTCAACGGGAGATGTAGGGGACTTGATATCGCTGCTTTGCGAATTTACTAGAAAGAAAATATGAGGTAAAAAATAAGGTTTTTTTATACAAAAAAAATTGGTCTATTTGCTTTTTCATCTTCAACTGACTATGATTTGAATAACTATATAACATTCGGTCTTAAAATTGCATATTTGCCCTCTGGACTTATAAGACGGCAAATATCCTATTAATTTATTATTAGACCAAGCCTTTTTTTTTTTTAATGTACGAGGTGGCAGTCTTATTTTTGTTAAAAACCCTTTAGAAAAATGTATGTAACAAGAAGTGAGATTTGCTTCTTTATAGAAAGGTCTGAATCTATATAGTAGTTTTATAAGTTTTAGTCTACAAATGAAAAAAAAATAATAATGTTTTCCCCAGTTAAAATTTTAAAAAACAATTGATGACAGCACTTAACAGAAGAAGTCTTGTGCTTGGAGTAGTCAGTTGTACAGGGTGTCCGGTTTTAAATGTAACCCCTCCATTAACTTTTTTATTTGACGTTTGGGAAAAAGGGTTCAGAATAAAAGTTTAACTGTTTCAAATATTTTTTTTAAACTTCTTTTTATCTATACAGGATGTTTCAAAAAGTCTGGACTACTTTCTTATTTTAAATGGGTCCCTTATTTTTTTATTTGAGATTAACATTTCTCTTGAAATTCTAAACATATTTTATGTAGCATACCCTATGTAAATTTAATGGTTACATCACAAAATGAAAAAGTTTTAATTATTTGGTAAAATATTACTAAACTATATAATGTATATATTTATTTTTATACATATACTATACAGTGTCACCCATAAAGTCCGCATCAAATGGAAAAACTTTTTCCTAATTAATTTGGGTAAAAATTTTTTTGCAAAAGTATTTGCTTTAAAAATCATGCCAAATGATGTATATAAGGATGATCACGTGACTTTTTTTAGCTGTCAAGTTTGACATTTTTTTAAATCGTAAAAAAAGCATTATTTTTTAAAAATTTTAAAAAATGGTATAAGGAAAAGTTGCATATTTTTAAATTTTACACTTACATACCACATACATAAAAATCCGAATATTTTGGTGCCTACAGCAATTGTTTAAAGGTATGAACATTTTTTTCTGCTTATAAACAAATTAAATGATTTGCGAATTTTTAATTAAAATAATATTTAAAAGTTCTCGAAAAGACACTTCTTTAAAGAAATCGATTAAAACCATTTAAAAGCAAAAAACATTTTTTTATATGTTCAAACAGTTGTTAAGAAAAATTGTTTATAAATTTAAACAATCGCTCAGGGCGCCCAAATATTCCAACTCTTATTTTTAAAAAGTGTTTAAAAGCCTAAGTTTTTAGTACCAGTGAAAAAAACTCAAATGTCTAAGTCCTATATTCTGAACTTTACCCAATTTGCAAAAATGACCATTTTAAAAAAACGTTAAATTACAATATTATTTACAAAAACTATTAATTATTTTACAAAAACTATTGAACCAATTTTAACGAAATTTACCATGGTATTTCATCCTACTATAAAGTTTTTCTTGCCGAATATGGAGGTCCTTAAAATGAGTGGTTTCCAACAAAAATATACCTGCCACCGCATACATCTAACAACTCTTGTTTTCTGATAGATAAAGCTTCGTCCAAATGTTTATCGTAGGACTAAGATTATATATTACACTTAAAAAAATATTATTAAAAAAATATATTTTTAAAAGCTTTGTTTGCTTAATAAGACGTTACCACAATTTTTAGTGTTAGGTTTAAAAAAATATATATGAAGATGACTCCCTAATTCTTATAGTACTTAAACCCAAAACCAAAAGATTTTATTGTAAACTTATTGTGGTCTTTTTTCAGCCAGATTATTTAAAGATATACCAATAAATAGGTTACTGCAATTTTATTAGCAAATCAAATTATTTAAAAATTTTATAAATATTTCGGTGATTTTTTAGTTTTTAAAATAATTGTTATTTTCTAAAGAAATAATTAATACCTGAAAGAAAGGAATTTCTTCTAAACCCTGTTTGATTCTCAACAATACTAACTAACACCTCTGTAGAAGTACCAATGGCGATCGCGGGTATACTAGCCATATTTACTTCACTTTCCTTCGTGGGGTCCAAAGGATATATTCGACTGGAAAACGACAGTTTTCTTGATGGGCTACCACTTCTGTCATGATAGACCGCAAGGGTAGTAACGTCTCTAGGTTCTGACGATGTTTCTCTATAAAAGCCTGTAAATACAAAAGATACATGAGCATTTACAGTAGAACCTCGATAAGTCAAACCTCGATAACATAAAAACTTCGGCAACTTAATTTTTTTGTGTTCCTTTCCCTTCAAAGCAAAAAACTTTTGTTACTTAAGGTTCAAAATCTGTATAACTTAATAAGATAAAGAATATTAATGGCCCTTGATAACTTAAAGTAGTAACCTTGGTGACCTTCATAACTTAAAGTATTATCAGTGACTCATCGTAAGTATGTATACAAACAAGGTTTCTTTGAAACTTTATTGCTTTGAACTTCAGTATTTTACTAAAATAGCTTGTTATTACACGTATAAAATTAAAGATAATAAAGAAAACGTCAAATGACACGAAAATTGGATACGCATCACATACAAATCATCTAATAGACGGAGAGCTAGAGCCGAAAAATCATCGTCATCAGTAATATGGAGTTTCTCTCGTAAAACATGTTCATTTAGTATTGTTAATTATGTTTCCGCGAAGGCTGACAACCTATTGGATACAGGGGGTAGCAGTAAGGGATAAAAGTGCAAAATTTTTGGGAAAAAATTCGTCATCGATAATATGTCAGTCATTTTGGCCACTTAAAATTAAACCCCTTAGGTGTTTAAATCCAAAGGGGCTAACAGTTAGGTGGATACCGAGGGCAAAGAAGGGGGTAAAATTATCTTGAGCGCTTACTTTATACAGGGTGTTTTTTAATTGAATGTCAATATTTACCGGGACAATTTTTGGGAACATTTTAAGAAGAAAACTTCATATAAACCTATATCGTAAACGTCCTAAGGTTTAAGATACAGGGTGGTAACATTTTAAAAAATAAATCATTTATTAATAATATCAATAATACCACTTTAGATATTTTAATAAAATTTGGCATACATGTACTATGTGTCAAGGGGCAAGTGTACTATATTTTTTTTATTTCCACTAGTAGCGTTCGTACGAATTTTGACCTGCCTGACAAATATTAATGGTACGTTACTGATTTCTCTTAAAATTAAAAATAATTTTAAAATCCCCAATCAAAGTTGCAATAAGCAAAGTTGATTATTTGATTTTTTTCAATCCGATACACGGTTTTCGCTTAAAAAAATAAAAACCATTTCTCTGCATGATTATAACAATATCGGTTAACAATATCACCATGCAAAGAAATATCTAGATCTAATTTTTTTAGGTAAAAACCGTGCGTCGGACTAAAAAATTATGTGCAGATTTGATCTCTTGATTGATGTTTTACAGAAGAAACTCCATATTACTGATGACGATGATTTTTCGGCTCTAGCTCTTAGACCATAACTACACCTCGTTAAGTCAACATTTTAATTTTTTAACCTTGCTAATTTTAACCCTCGATAAGTAAAAATCTCGATAACTTAAAATTTTTAACCTTTCCCTTGAGCTTTAGCCAAGGAAGTTTAAAGTGTATGGAAGACCAATACTGTAGAACAAAATTGTCCAGGCGTGCAGGGCAGCGGGAATAGGGGGATTGGCCCCGCGGAGTTTGCGGAATGAATAGTAGGTCAGGGCCGGACTTCCATAATTCTTTGTTACTATCTATAAAGTTGCCATCATCAAATGTCAAATTCAAGCATTCACTGTTTCCATTATTTTTTGTTCAAAATTGTTGGTTATTAAACGATACTACCATAGAATATTTAAAATTATTGTGTAATATTGGATTTTATATCATCTGATATAATATGGAAAGAATAGAGGGCGCCACTTTACAGCCTTCTATTTAAATGGTCGATATTTTTGGGAGTTTTGTATTTTTACCAAAAATCTTTGTAAATAGATAAAACATGATTTTTTAAAATAAATTTCAAACATTGTATGATAGTTTCATGCACTTATCACCAATTTTGTGATAAAAGAAGGGCAAGATAGTGTAAATGAGTTAAATCTAATCCTAAGATTCTGGTTGTACATTAAAAAGTGAAAATTTTTATAACTGCTTTTTAGGCATATACTTTTCACTAATAACAAACATTCATGAGACAGAATAACAGTGGTTAAAAATGTTTAGTAACCTTTGGTACCTAGGTATCCATTGTAACAGTATCCGTTAAATATTATGTGTCATACTGTAGAGTCGAGCTTAAAAAATTGATAATGTAAGTTTAAGAAACCAAAAATCTAATTTCTTTTAAAACAAATACAGAAAAAGCAAAAAGGAACTTTAACATAAAATTGTACTTTCTTTCATTTAATTAGAGGGACCTGTATATATTAAAATTTGCCTGGTCTGCCCAGTAATTAATAATTTTGATTCTTTAAAAGAATGTACTAAATTATTAAATGAAATAATAGTACCTAAATGTAAACCTTATTTCTTTTTAATAATCCACAGAAATACACAAACATTGTGGAAATCATCTAAAAGATAGTTAAGATTGCCTTACTTTTCTCACTGCTATTTCTTATGAAATTTTTATTTTCTATTATTCATAATTGTTATATTATTATTTATTCGGTTACCTAACGTTACGTCTCATAAGAAGCACCTAATTTAAATATAAGAAATAATTACCTAAAGTAAAAAATGCCGGGTATGTTACCCTTGGATTTGCAAGACAAAACCATACAACCTCTAGTCATTTTGTTACGATATTATAAGTAACAAACAATAAACACAAAATTATAGTCACAATTTAATAAACACTAATCACTAAAATAAGAAGGTTTTTATCAATCCAAAAAACTTCTGCAACCACAAAATATAATCACACAAAGCAAAACAATCGAAACTAATACGGCGCAAAGGGCACAAACCACAACGAAAATGACGAATGATGAGACTACGACGGCGACGGTTGATGGAACAGCGCGGATATAGTATCATACGCGCCGCGCGCGCTTTGCACCAAACACTGTATTCCGGCTCTCATAAAAGTATAATGTGTTGCCTAACTACACACTGATTTATCAGTGTGTAAGTAGGTAACACATTAAATTATTTCGTGGAATTTTTTATTGCGCAGAATCGGGGCCAACTCTGACAGTTATTTTCATACTGGGCTGGACATTTTCGATCCAATGGGCCATAGCATTGGTCTTCCATACACCTTTAAACTTCCTTTGCTTTAGCTTATCGAGATTCTACTGTATTTTATTTTCTTATTATTTATTTTTTTTACTAAAATATTTTTATTACCTGGAAGATATTTTGGCTGTAAAGGTAAAGCTTCTACGCTTCCAGTTATGGAAGCACGGGACTGTAGAGGACTCATTTCTATACAAGAAGAAGTTATCGCAGGTAAAACTGGTAATACAACTAAAAAATAAGAAAAAATTGGTCGAAAATTTTTATAATGTAAGTACATTTTTAAAATTAAATAGGCCCGTCCACTAAAATGGTTAAAATTTAAAAACTTTGTATGTTTTAATAAGAATGGGCCAGCTAAACTTTAATACTTTTCAATGTTGGGCAAAAAAATGTTTTTCTTTATTTTCAGACCTAATTTAAGACAATTTATAATCTGATTAGATATATAAAAGGAAACTGTGTGTTTGTATGTCCATCGTTTTCTTCATAACTACCCACTGCCACCCATTAATAGTTATGGTGGTAGGTAGCCCTAGGTCTGCACTTGCAAGTAAGGGAGTTTGGTCGCGGCGAGTTTTTGTGAGTGGCGAAAATGTAAAAAATATATATATCTGTCCTCTAACTTATGTGAACTTCTAGAAAGTTCTGAAAATTTCTGGAATGTGGTAGAAAGTTCCAAAATGTGTAAAACTGTTAAAATCGATCCGAAATAGTCTAGAAAGTTCTGAAAATTTCTGAAATGATCTAGAGAGTTCCAAAATGTGTGCAATTGTCGTAATCGATCAAGAATTTTTTAGAAAGCTTCTTGAATGATCTAAACAGTTCTTCAAATTTCTAGACATTTCAAAAAATGTGTGCAACTGATGTAATCAATCTAGAACGTTTAGAAAGTTCTAAAAAATGTTGGAATGACCTTGGAAGTTCCAAAATGTGTGCAAGTGTTGTAATCGATCTAGAATGTTCTAGAAAAATTTAAAATAACTTAACTTATCATAATTTTAATAAGTTAATTAATAAATAAATGATTTGTTTACAAATATTAGATAGATAAATTGATTGTACAATCATAAAGCGTGCGATGTATTTTTACCCGGGCAACGGCGGGTTTTGCAGCTAGTATATTCTAAGATAAATAAAATTACTGTTGCTGGTTTTAAGGCGTTACTTGCGTATTTTTATCTTTACATAATAACAAACTTTTATTTAGTAATCTAGGTAACCAAAAGTATAAGCAGCTTATGAATAAAACACAAATGGTCAACTAGATGTTTTAATTATTAAGGCAACAAGTCAAAACTCTACAATCTTTAGGTAATTACAGCTTAAATTAACTCAAAACTAGAAGGAGTCTGGTCAAATATTAACTGCGTGAACATCACTCTAGCTGTCGTCAAAAACTCTTAAAACGAAGGACTCGAAATTTAAGTTTTTAAAAAAACATGTCAAACAAAAAATAAAAATTTGGCATTATTAGAATGTAACAAAATAGGTTTACATTGTGTTAATTAATTTTTTAACGTGCCTTTTAAAAAGGGACAGCTGAACAGTGTTAAAACTTTTCCATTTAATGTTTTCCTTTAAAAAATACAATAGACCTATTGCAAGGTAATTGTTACTTATGTAAATCTTTTTTGCTTTACAGACAAATAGCATCGTTTATTTTTATATTACAGAATTTTACGTTGTACGCGGCGCACAAAACACGCTGGCTAGGAAAACCACCCCTAAGACAATTATAATCTTAGAAACTCAGGTTCAGTCAGATTGCAAACTTTTAACATACCTCCTAAATACACTGCAACGCAAAATTAAGGGATATCGTTTTTTTAACAGTGATTTAAAAGTTGAATAATTTGGAATCTAACGAACAATCTTTCTTGCGTTTTAATAAAAACTTGTTTTGTCCCATCTGTATTCTTTAGCCGTTTCTGGAGTTCTAGAAAATCTGTAAAATAAACGCGAATAAAAAACTCTCATCTATTGAAATGCATTTCAATGCACATCATTTGAAAGCTTAAAGTGTCTAGTTTTTAAATGCACTTTTATCTTTTTAATAAGGTCCAATAATTTTTCAAAAATCAGGAAAATTTCTCACACCAATGACTCGCGGACTCACAACTAACCACATCTATCCAGTGTGGAATGTTATGGATTTTTCGACGGCAGTTTTTGCAAAAAATATTAGTGTTGCGAAAAATGGGTAGGGACCATTTTTGTAGATTTGGAGGTGGTCTTGATTTTTTGTTTAAACAAAAATTCTCTAATACGCATATTTTGGCAGGTATTCGCGGGAAACTCATTTTTGGGACTTTGAGGGCCATTTTTAGCGGGTTCCAACGTCGGAATCATGATAAACTTTTTCTCGCTCGAAGTCATCCGCGAAGACCTAAGAATTGCGCCACAAATGAAAACTGTACAGATTTATTTACAGCTTTGAGTACTTCAGTTACTGGACTAGTAGTAAAACGGGCAAATTTTAATATCTCTGAAACCAATTGACATGACATTCCCATTTTTTTTACAGGTAATTAGAATACTTATGTAAATTTACATACCAAATCTCATGCCTTTAGGTGGAACGATAACGATATTATGATAAGGAAAAAACACGCCAAAAACTTTCGTGTAACATACACACATAATACGCCAGGCTAGAACATGGCCTGCCGCACTACTGTGGATAATAATATAATATTATGATCCAAACATCCACTTTTTATTTTGTTACAATTCTTCTTTTGTATACGAACAACCTGCTCTACAATGCTTTTTATGTTTGTTTACCCGCAAACATTTTATTTTTGTGTCCCAAATTACTGACTTTTTTACTCACTTCCGCAAGTAGGAAGCCGAAAAATTGAAATAGATCGCTCGTGGCAAAAGCATAAAAAAGCGTTTAAAAATCCATTAGGGTAGCAGGTTGTGTTTTGGTTTCGAATAATGACTGTTAACATAAATATAACAAAAAGTTAAATAAACTCCTTGTAATCATAGGCGGTTTAAAAATAGGATATTAAAATAAAGTACTTAAATATGTATACGGGTTTTAGTAGTGGCGGCTTCAGGATTTTTACCATTTTTTGTCTAAAAAGTGAGACATGGGACCGACACCCAATATATGCCAGATTCTATTAACTTTAAAAAATAGACTATGGTAAAAAATCATTTTGAAATTTGCGAAAAAATTTTTTTTGGTAGCCCTCCAGGGAAAAACACAAATCCTCTTTATATTTTTTTTTGTCGTAAATTTAATTAAATTTTATTGCCAAATCCCAAATTTCGCAAAAATACTTATGTTTTATTAATCATAGCCAGTTAAAATTTTCTTTACCTGTTAAGGTATGGGTCATAAATTAACTATAATCTTTAAATGCGATTATAGAAACATTTAAATAAATTAGCTGACTCCTTAGTTTTCGGAAATCCTAGTTTACATTGTTAATTATTACTTTGAATAAGAAACAAATTCGTTTAAGCAATTTTATGATTAATTATCGATATTTTTGGGTGTTTAAATATAAAAACATTACATAGTGCTATTAAAATTAGGCTTGCATTTTTGAGAACTGGGTAATTTTGTTACCATTTTAAAAACTCTAAAATACCTTAAAACCTATGCATTTTTTGAAAGAATATGTAAAACGTTTTTTGTAGAAAATAAAATTTCCTATTAAAACAGCACCCTCTAGAGTATTGGCAAGGTGCGAAGTGTATAGTGGGGACAGTTGAATCGATTGCAGCCCTCGCCGTGGTCAAATTTTTGTTAAATCATGCTTGATTCAAATGTAAAAAAATTGATAAAATATTAAAAATAGTAGTTGTTGTTTAGTGTTAGATGTAATAAAACTGGTAGAAATAGTAACTGCAAACTTTATACATTTCCGGGACTTAAAACAAGGGCTTTCATGTCGTGGGTCACCCGTGTCAGGTAATAAAAATGTCTTAGTTCAAAGGTTAGTTAGTTCTAAAATAGCCTTCAAATTAATAGGATTTTTTTGCTTACTTCAGTACGATGCCTCAATGGCTAAGTAGATATCACGTTTGACCAGCAACACGAAGGCCATAATTTCGATTCTACAAAACTCCAAGAACTTTCTTTAATGAAAACACACTTTTTATACTTACTTTCTAAACTTTAAAATTATTTATTCACTATCGATATTGCATTTCACTTTTACAGTGCTGATCAGGTTTATATATATTTATTTGCGAAAAATAAATAAATTTTATAAGTAATCTTACAGCTCTCCCATAGCTTTAAGGCATCATTTTATGCAGCCGTCAGATGTCGTTGTCATCGCGCACCGTGCCAATACACCTATTGACCTTAACATATTTTCTTTTTTATTTTATTAACATAAGCGCAATTTTATTTTAAATTCGAAGGACAAAGTATACATTGTTGTCGCCAATTTTTTTTTTAATTTTGGCTATTTAAGAAAAAGCCAAGGAACATAAAAATATTGGCAAGGACCACCCTTTCATCATTCCAAAAGCCTGCGCTACACTTACTTTTTGGGGTATTAGGAAAAACCTAAATTTGTATATGGCTAAACAATTACCGACCCCTGGATAAACACCAATATTAAACTGTTTTGTTAAATAATTTTATTTCTAAATTATTTTTAATATAAATACGCAGCTTCTTAGTAACTTATTTCTGTTTAACAATAATGATAAATTTACCTTCAGGATTTTGTAAGTTATATGGTCCATTATGAGATAGTACCGCTATGCTAGGGATGGCTGGTTCTTGAAGTGCTAAACTAATCACTGGTACTCCATTTGCATTGCCTTAAAAATAAAATACAATATTAACAATAGAGAAATAATCCTTATTTACACTAGGTCCTTACAATCCCTTACAGCAGTAACAGGCATACTCACTGAGTCCAATTGGGTAAGCGCCTACCACATGGTTTCCTTTATAACACTAGGCAATAGTCTTAGAGCCAGTATACTAAGAATATACCTACGTGACACTAGGGCAGACCGTACGATATTGTTAAGTTAGCTCTTCGAGCATATAACTACTAGAGGCACCCTTGACGCGATTGCACGCAGAGGCGAAAGAAGTAGGTTGTAGACTTACCGCGACAAGGCTTCCTTTAGTAGATATATGCCTAAAGAATTAGCTTATACATATGACATTTAATACAGTTAGTCAGTTTTCTAACCTTTGAGCATATATTAACTGCAATTAACACGCAGAGCAAGAAAGAAAGGTTGTAGACTTATCGCGCCAACACTTCCTCTAGTAAAGATATGCTCGAAGGGTTAGCTTGTACCTATGGCATTTCTTAGTACAGTAATTGGTCAGTTTTACAACCTTTGGGCATATATCTACTAGAATAACCTTTCTCTCTTACTTTACGAGCTGATTGGTCGGCGGGGAGAGGTACATACCCCTAAATAATATGTTTTTTAAGATAATACTTTTGAAATTCAATTCCAAATAAAAAAAATCTTTTAAATAAGCTATTTATATAAATGTAAAAAAATATTTTCTTATCTTAAATTATAAAGACAATCTTATACTCAAAAAAGTTCCACTTTTCCATATAATTGAAACCAAAAAACCAAAAAACCAAAATTTAAAAAAAAAGCATAATTTAAAAAAATATATATATATTAAATGAAACTTATTAGGATTGCAGAAAAAACATTGATTAAAAAAAAATACATTTAACATGATCATCATAATTAATTTAATGAAATAGGTATATAATTAAAAATTAATTATTAACTGGAGAAATTAAACAAAAACTTTGAGCTATAAAATATAAATCTTTGATGGATAATGAAAAGCCGAACACGGTTTTTTATCCGAAAACCTATTATCTGGTTGATTACGTAGGTCTTTTTTTCCTTGACACAAATAAGTTGTGACAGAAAATATAAGAAAATATTTTCTGGGTTATATTGATCGATTTACTTAGTTGTAAAGTTACGCAGCCTAAACAGTTTTAAAATAGGTATATATTTATTCATTTTTAAATAAAAATATATATTATTTATGCGGCCTCTGTTGATAATGGCGTAAAGCAAGGGCCAATAGGAAAATCAATAACAATATAGGACATGAATAGAGGGTTTTCAAACAGGCTTTTAGTTTTTTCTTAAACCAGTAGAATACGCTAATGTTTTTGTAAGTTATTAAAAATATTTTAAAATTTAAACTATACATACTCGTTTTTACCAAAAGAGTATAATATAATGCGTGTCATAATCTGTTGTGTTATGACTAGAGAATATATATAATCGTATTTTTTTATCTTCTGACGGTTCACAAGGGCAATATTAACTTAACACGGGTATATTATATTAAGTAAAATAAGAGGTAGCTGATTGACACGAGAGTTAAAGATTTGGAACTTAAGGAAAGGAAAAAACCCTCTGTAGCCCAGATACTCGAGGGACAAACAAAGCGAAAAGTTCGAGGCCTATCCGGTGTAAAGGGATGCATGGAAGTACCACTTTGTGTTACTCTATAAGGAACTGCTACGGTAGAAGTAATATGTGATAATTACTGCGAGCAGAAACTGTGATAATACCTATAAAATAAGGGACAATATCCCCACAGCTCGTCGATGGGCAGGAAAAGAAAGTTTTCTTATAAAAAAAATAAACATATATATATATATATATATATATATATATATATATATATATATATATATATATATATATATATATATATATATATATATATATATATATATATATATATATATATATATATATATATATATATATATATATATATATATATATATATTATATATATACATATATATATATATATATATATATATATATATATATATA
Source organism: Listronotus oregonensis (assembly GCA_019359885.1). Classification (NCBI taxonomy): domain Eukaryota; kingdom Metazoa; phylum Arthropoda; class Insecta; order Coleoptera; family Curculionidae; genus Listronotus; species Listronotus oregonensis. The sequence goes on along the minus strand of JAHBCN010005738.1, from coordinate 21,385 downwards.
TATATATATATATATATATATATATATATATATATATATATATATATATATATATATATACAATATAGGGTAAGTCTGTAAAGTGAGACCCCCCGTTTCTTGCTTTATATATTCAAATTGGAAAAATATATATATAAATATACAAAAATATTTTTGGTTTTTTTTGCTCTATATTTTGCAAACAATGTTATGTATACCGGGTGTATCAAAAAGCCCGTACAGGGACAAAGTTAATTTTTTTAAATGACTCACTATATTTTTTGTTACATTCTTGATTTCTATATAAAATTCTAGATATTTTTTATTTGGCATATCATATTGCATTTAAATACAAATTTATAATGAAAAAATCCGCTCATCTCTTAATGTTGTTTTACGTTTCTATGGTTTTAGCGGTTTTTGTAGAGTGACAAAACAACTATAGTAATAATTAATAAGTAATTAGATATCACATGACGGGTAGAAATAGTAAAACCTTAAACAAGAAAAAAACCATTTAAACAATTTTTTACAGATTAATAAAACTGTCTTTTGGACATTTTAATTAATCTTTATAGCATATATGGTTATTATGCAACTCAAAAACCGCTGAAACCATAGAAACGTAAAACAACATTAAAAGATAAGCGGATTTTTCCCTTCTAAATTTGTATTTAAAAGCGAATATGTCGTAAACACTTGAATATTGGGATATGATATGCTGAATAAAAAATATCTAGAATTTTATGCAGAAATCAAAAATGTAACAAAAATATGGGGAGTCATTTAAAAAAATTAACTTTGTTCCTGTACGGACGACTTTTTGATACACTCTGTATACATAACGTTGTTCGAAAAGTATGGAGCAGCAAAAACCTTTTTTTTCCCAAGTTAAATATTTAAAGCAATAAACGGAGGATCTCACTTCACAGACTTACCCTGTATATATATATATATATATATATATATATATATATATATATATATATATATATATATATATATATATATATATATATATATATATATATATATATATATATATATATATATATATATATATATATATATATATATATATATATATATTACTATTATAAATATTTATTTACATTTTACCTAAAAATATTTATTTTATTTTCCCAGCAAGAAAGCATTTTTTCTTTTAATCTCTGTATTTGAAATAAAATCTTTTCTGAAATATTATTCTCCTGTCTAGGAAAAGACGTCCCCCACAACTCTAAGCACTTCTAATTTCATTTAGAAGCTACATTTTCTTTTGCTCATCAAAAAGCCGTAGGGAATTGTTGTATTTGGTAGGTATTTCCACGGCTTCTGCTCTGGGACAATCCCCAGTATAATCTTCCCTCTAGCAACTTCCAATAGAGCGACGCTTAGTACCACTCGTATGGATCCCTTTACAGCCTATCTTAAAAAGCCTTAAACTTCCCACTTTGTTTTTTTCTTTATTCCTAGGGTAAAAGACTGCAAAATCTGCTGGCTGCAGATTTTGCAGTTTTTTACCCTTCCTTCCCATGTAATAAATATATAATACCTATGCCAATTAAGATTATGTAACTAACACCCACGAAGTTACAAATATTTAAGATTGCTGTTCTGTTTGACTAAACAAAAATGTTCCAAAAACAAATGATTCTGCATATAAGCATACTTTCGGCTATAATCAAGTTTAATTAATACTTAGTAACTAAACACCAGACTAGAAAACAAATGTGTACCCACCCGACAGTTTAATTATGAAGTTTGCAAAATTATTATGTTACCATTAAAATGTATTATAGTTTGTAATAATTACTATGTTAATGAACAAAATCTATTTAACTTAAAAAAAATTGGTAAAATTGATCCTATAAACCCTTTTATTGTTAAAAGCACCCGATGTGTTTTATTACTTTTTTTTTCACTTAATAAACAACAATTTTGATAATTTAAAAATACACACTAAATAAACTACAACCTGGATCTGAATAACATATTTTTTTTTTATCTTGGGTCATTCCACAAAGCCTTGGTTAGTCTTGGTTAGTCTTGGTTAGCCTAAAGCTTACCTATTTTTGTAGGTCCAAAAGCATCTTTTATAACTACCGGGTGATGATGTTTAATAGCATTTACTCTTCTATTTCCTATATTTTCTGGTTTCTTTCTTCTAGGTTGTTCCACAGGTAAAACTCTCCGTCTTCGTTTTGGTAATTTTGCTCTAGCCTAAAACAGAATAGTCAAATAATTACCTAGATAGATTTATTAGAATATAATAGCTGTTTTACCCAAATCCTAAAATAAAACAAATATCTTGTAAAAGTATTAAAATTTTTTTTTTTATTTATAAAATTTGGGCAATAACAACAGGGTCTGATAAGTAAATTAATATTGCATTTTATGTTTTTAGGATCTCCCTCTTTATGACCAAAATTATTTTAAGCACTTTTGATGCTTTAACAACTCCATATTTCAATTAACAACAATTTCTTTTATGTCTCTTTTCTTGAGAAACTTATGCAAATGCCTCTTATTTGTATTGTTTTAAGCGTCGCTTTTAGGATCTCATTACAAAGTTATTTTTTTGATTCAAAAATATTACTTTAAAAATCAAGTGGAAGTTATTTAAAAAAAAAAAGTCTTGGATTATACAAATTTATTTTGGTTTTGCCAAATATTTATAATCTTTTGTATTGCTTTCGGTATTTTATTTTATGGACAGTGATCGTTAGCATTAAAATATTTTAAAGTAAAATTCTTTTTTAAATGTAAATAAAGATTTAATACAGATAGTACACGTAGGCTTAAAGCCTTAGTGCTAACGTAAAGTAAATGTCTTAAATAAAGTACACGAGGCTTAGATTTGGAGATGTGAAGGGGAAGGAAATACCTCTGCTGGCAGCAGGTTTTCTCCTCTTGACAACTTGGAAAAAATAAAAGCGAACAAAGTGGGATGTTCGGGAAATGTCCAGATGGACTGTAAAGAGATGCATCGGAGTGGCACTACATGTTGCTCTACTGACTGCTACTAAAGGACGAATTATAAAGAATAATTTATCAGAGCAAAAGTCCTGGAAATACTTAACAAAGAGCGACAGAGAGAGCGAAAGTTATTTTTAATAAGATCCATTAAAAAAGTTAAAGTCCGATTTAAAGTTGAAAAGGCCACCAGCGTCATCGGCATGCGTTGTTCTATCTTACTTTTAAATTATTCCCGTTCTCGTCGCTCTGTTTCAAATTTAACAACGTATAGGTGGAGCGTAGAGAGAGAAAGAATTAATCGCGGACTTTTTTGGTATGACGCTCCTGGTCTTTTTTTTTTTAATTTTTAAATCGGACTCTACCAAGCTGTGGATTTAATACATAATTTAAAATTTATAAGTAAAATGCAAAAAAACTAACATCTTTTTTTCAAATTATACAACTGGTTTGTCTTTATAAGATTATTTTATAAATGAAGAATATACGGTGGTAGGGTACATTTTATAAACTTTTATTGTGGATTTGAATAGAAGGCTTAAATGCTTTTATTTTGTTTAATATTTAATAAGGTAAGTTATTAAATTATTTAAAATATTACCTATTATTTTAAGGATATTTTTAGTGTTAATTTGATATACGTTCACACCTATTAAAAAAAATTTTTAATTACATTAAACAATATAGATATCAGTTTATAATAAAGATTTATAAACCTAATGATAATTATAATAATAATACTTATATAAAACAGGTTTAAAAAAATTTCTTCTCTACCAGTAATGCTATACATAGACAATAATAATATAGTGATGGCATTTACCTGCGTATGAGAATAGAACATTGAAAAATTGGAAACAATTACTGGCACAGGTAAAGCAATTGTCAAAACCCCAGCTAAAGCACAAAGAGCTCCGACAAACATTCCTGCGTAAGTTTTGGGCGCCATATCTCCATAACCTACTGTTGTCATGGTGACTATAGCCCACCATAGTCCTTCTGGTATACTTTTAAAGCTATTTTCTTTGTTGTCCTAAAACATACTCAAGGTGTAATAAAATATATTTGGCTTTTTGGATTTGGCATTATTTTTAACATTTTTTTTAAAAAAAAATAATTTTTTTAAAATTTTTTTAATTTTTTTTAAAAAAAAATATTAGGTTTTATAGAAAACTTATACAAAAAAAATTTTACCTTTAAAAATTTTTTCCGTTATAATTTTAAGTCTTAGAATTTGGTTTTTAAATTTAACGGGGAAAAATTTTTATTATTTAAATTTTTTTTAATCAAATTTTTTAATTTAAAAAAAAATTCTATTTTTAAAAAAAAAAAAAAAAAAATAAAAAAAAAAAAAATTAAATTTTTTTTTTAAATTTAATTTTTATATTTTTAAATTTTTAAATTTTTTTTAAAAATTTTTTGGTTTTTAAATAAAGGGGGCTTAAATTTTTATTTAAAAATTTTTTTTTTTTGGGGGGGGGCTTTTGAAAGGGGAAAATTTTGGGGGAAAAATAATTTTAAAAAATTTTTTAAAAATTTTTTTTTTTTTAAAAAAAAAAAATTTTTTCCAAAAAAAAAAACCAAAAAAAAAATTTATTTATTAAAAAAAATTTATTTTTTATTTATAATATAATAAAAAATATTTAATTATTATAATAATAAATTAAAAATATAATTTTTAAAAAAAAAATTTAATTTAAATAATAAATTTTTTATAATATTAATTTTTAAAATAAAATTTAAAAATTGGGGAAAAAAAAAAAGGTTTTTTTTAAAAAAATTTGTAATTTTGTATTTTAAAATTAAATTTTAAAAAATTTAAATATTTTTTTAAAATTTAAAAAAATAAATTTTTAAAAAATTTTAAAAATTTTAAAATTTTTATTTAACCATTTTCCAAAAAATTTTTTAAATTTTTTTTTTTTTTTTTATTAAATTTTAAAAATTTTTATTTTTTTTTTAAAAAAAAATTTCCGAATAAAAAAATTTAAAAAAGGAAAAAAAATTTTTCCCAAAAATTTAAAAATTTTTTTTAAAAAAATTTTTAAAAAAATTTTGAATTTTTTAAAAATTATTTTTTTTCCCTTAAAATTTTTTTTTTTCAATTTGGGAAAAATTTTTTGTAAAATTTTTTTTTTTAAAAGAAAAAAACCCTTTTTTCCCCTTTAAAAAAAAAACTTCTTTTTTCACAAACCCCAAAAAATTTTTTCCTCAAAATAAAAAAAAAAAATTTTTTAAAAATTTTTAAAAAAAAACCCCTTTTAAAAATTTTTTTTTAATTTCCTTTTCCAAATTTTTCCTTTTCCCTTTTTTAAAAATTTTAATCATTTTTTAAATAAACAAAGGCGTATTTTTTTTTAAAAAAAAAAAATTATTTTAATTTTAAAATTTTAAAAAATTTTTTCAATTTCCCCTTTTTTCATTGTCGAATTTCTTTGACTCGGGAAATTTTTCTGGAGAACTGAAACCTGCATTTAACTTGCCCCCAGAAAGGGTCAAACTTCCTTTTTCTAATATGAAAACTCTCTCTTTTCTAATTTTTTGTAACCCAAAAATTTTGTTGGATTTGAAAATTATTATTACATATAATTATTATTATTTTATAAAATATATTTTTTATTATTTAATATATTTATATTTTATATATATATAATTATATCAAATATATATTACAAAACAAAAAATTTTGCAACATTCAAAAGATCACATGATCTTTTCCTTTGTACCACACAACTGGAACAAGTCAATTGAGTTTCTTGGTGGATCCCAGATCGTTGCTATTAGCATATCCAAAGCTTTTGATTAGGTCTGGCATGCTGGGCTTCTTAATAAACTTTCTTTCCACGGTTCTCCATTTAAGCTTTGTTCTTGGCTATCCAGTTTCCTTTTAAATCGACGTATATCAGTTATTGTAGATGGTCATTCTTTCAGCTTCTACCAATATAATGCTGGAGTGTCTCGGTGCTTAGTACTGACACCAAGTCTGTTTCTTTTTCACATTAACGATCTTCTCTTTTCCACAACCAATTCTATTTATAACTTTGCTGACGGTAGAACTCTTTACTTTAATATTTAATTTTTTAAACCACCTTGTAATTCAGATTTGGAAAACAAGCGAGGTAAATGCAGATATTTCTTTTACAAGACCTTAATGTAATCTTGAATTGGGAAGACTAAAAATCTTGTCTAGTTTAATGCTTTCAAAACACAGTCATGTTCGCTATTGCAAAAAAAGTCTGCCAATGCTCATTTGTTACATATGAGCGGCCAAGTTCTGCAGAACAAAGAATCGTTTAATCTTGTGGGTGTTACTTTTAGAATAGCTTCCTTTTTCAAGCCGGAAAGTACTTTCTTCTTCTAATCTGTAACTCTGTATGAATCCCAGATTAGACCCTCTTAAGAATACCGTCCTTAAATTATATAAATATTTGAGATTATTTACATAAAACTTTTTTACCCTTATAAAAAAGAAAATATCTTTTATTATATTATAACTTTCTCCTCATCTTTTTTGCTGTAACTTAATTAACTTTATCAATTGACTTAAATTAAATATTTAATCAAAGATAACTCAATTTATTTTCTTTCCCTTCCCACAAATAAAAAAAGTTTTGGAACAAAGATTACAAAGAATTTTTTTAGCCAAACTTTTAAACGTTGTTTAAGAACAACTTTAGGTAGCAAGCCGAAATTTCTTTCAAAATAAAATAATAAAAAAAAATATTTAATTTTAAAAATTTATGTAATTAAAAAAAATGGGTTTCTTTTTAAAACGTGGAGACAACTTGTAAAAATAAAATTTTACACCCACCTTCTTATCCATAAAAATATAGAATTATTAGCTAATATATTTTTTAGTTGTTACTTAATACTAACATTTTTAATAGCTTAATTTATTTTTTTAACTCAAAAAAAAAATGTTTAATATAAAGTTGATAAAAATTTTTACTGAAGCATCGTTAAGGTGTTATTTTAATTTAAAAACCTAATTTTTTGTAAGAAATAAAATACACATAAAAAGGTGGCATATACATATTATAAGTTTACGCTGGTTTGCAAGAAAAATGGATTTTTTACCTCTATATGTTTTTTTAATAAAATAACTTATGCATTGGTAATATCTTTTAAGGGTGCAATTATGGCAAAATAATTTACCTTAAAGGTAAACAATTATCGAAAAAAAAATTTAAATCGATTTTGTGTAATTAGCTAGATGTAACTAATTTCTTTCAAAAATAAAATAATCAAAAAATAATAATTTTTTAATTTTAAAAATTTATGTAATTAAAAAAAAATGGGTCCCTTTTAAAACGTGGAGACAACTTGTAAAAATAAAATTTTACACCCACCTTCTTATGCATAGAAATATAGAATTATTAGCTAATATATTTTTTAGTTGTTACTTAATACTAACATTTTTAATAGCTTAATTTATTTTTTTAACCCCAAAAAAAATTTTTAATATAAAGTTGATAAAAAAATTTACTGAAGCATTGTTAAGATGTTATTTTAATTTAAAAACCTAATTTTTTGTAAGAAATAAAATACACATAAAAAGGTGGCATATACATATTATAAGTTTACGCTGGTTTGCAAGAAAAATGGCTTTTTTACCTCTATATGTTTTTTTAATAAAATAACTTATGCATTGGTAATATCTTTTAAGGGTGCAATTATGGCAAAATAATTTACCTTAAAGGTAAACAATTATCGAAAAAAATAAAATCGATTTTCTGTAATTAGCTAGATGTAACTAATTTCTTTGAAATGGTCTAGTAGGCTATGGCTTTATTTTATTTTAAAATTTTAATGTTTAAAATTGTTGGAAGGCTATGACTTAAATTCCAAATTTAAGCTACATAATCTAAAAATTAGGAGCTTTAAAAAAACACTAAAAAATATTTAAATTTCAACACCCTGTAGATCGGTAACGAAGCGTTTGCGAACCTACGTTTGTTTGAAATTTTAATTATATAATAGACCAAAAAAGCATAATTCTTTTAAATGATATTTAGAAACATCCTGAATATTAATTTCAATTTAGGTTGAAATTTTAAATAAAAAAAGTTTACATTTCATTTTTATTGTCCTATGTAAATCATGTTTAAAAAATTAATTGTAATAAATAATAGGTAGGTACATTTTAAGGATTCTTATATTGTTACTAATTACCAACATGACCAAAAATTTTAAAGAATTTTGAATTATATTTTGTCATAAGTAGACTAAACTAATCAAGCACAGTTCATACTGTAATTTAATTAGTTTCTAAAAAATAAAAAATAAAAGCAGTTTCCTTAAAAAGCAATATACATTTTTATAAATGAATTATTTCAAAATAGAGTAATTAATAAAATAATAAATTTGAAAAACTGGTAATATTGGTAACAATACTTATTTTATTACGGCACAATACTTGGAAAATAGTAAAAATACGTTTGTGGCTTTTTTCCCAGATAAAATTAGATCTAAAAATAGTCCTAAACACTTTTAAAAATAAATTTAGGAAATAATTGTTTCGATTACAAATTGGTTACCATTTTTAAGATACGAAAATATCAGAACTATTTAAAATGTATGTAATAAATAATAAAAATCGAAATTATATAAGTTTCGCTTTAAATAATGTCTTTATTTAAAATTATTTAATTTATATTTTGAAAACGGCTACCGTTATGACCAAAACAATAATGGCTTTATTTTAAAAAATGGTCTTTTTCACACCTGGCTGAAAAAAGTTAAAAGATTTTTAGATTAATTAGGCAGTGTTAAGTTAAAAAAATACCAAACTATATGTAATAAGAAATGTATATTAATTTAAGTTATACTTATTTATGTAGAATCATATATATTGTGTTATTTTTTAATTACATACATTTTAGTAATAGAATAGGCACATATTTTTTTTTTATTTTTTTTAATGATAAAATATTTTAAAGTAAAATATTTTTCAAACCATAAATTTAATGTAAAGGTTTGTGTTTTATAAATGATCTTGAAAAAAGTTAAATAAAAATAATAATAAATTTAAAATATTATTTATGCATTATTTTGTGTGTATAAAAAATTTAATTAATTTTTTCATTATATTAATATTTTAATAACAAAATTAATAGGTAATAAAAATAAATTCCAACCAAAAAGCAGGCAATTTTTTTGTGTTTTATGCAACTAAAAATCTATAATATTTATTTATTTGGGTGCTTTTTAGATTAATTAGATTCCATATTATTAAAGAAACACACGGTTTACTTGCTATATTTTATTTAATAACTTATAAGGTACCTCTAGATAGAAAATCCTTGAATCAAAAATAAAAGCAAATATAATAATGAATGGATTATCAAGATGGTCTTTGTTTGTTTTGGTTAATTTCCTGCAAATAACAATGTTTCCGCAACGTTCGAGAATGTATTTGAACTGGAAATAACTTCATAAGGTTGTTTGCTTTGACCTAAGTTTATATAAATTGTATAAATTTGTAATAGCTCCATTTTGATTTTGTTTTAAATTTGTTTTTTTTTATCAAGAGCATAATTATTTTGAACTAAGATCTCTTTTAATTTTTTTTTTTATTTTCTTTATTTTGATCGAAACAAATTATTTTAATTATATTAAGAAGACTTTTTAAACTTTTTTGTTTACCATTTTTGGGTGTTAGAGTTAAAATTTATGTATCTTTTTGTATGTGTGGGTTTTTTGTAAAAAGGTTAAAATTATTTAGTTTTTTTATCAGAACATCAAGAAAAAAGAAGTTGTAACTTTTTGGTTTCTAAAGTGAAATAAATAGTCGATTCTTATATATTCCTGACTTATTAAATAAAATTTAACGAATAGGTAATAAATGTAATTTATATTCATATTATCTTTACAACATTATTAAATATAATATTGTATATCTTTTAACAAAAGTTAGTTTTTTAATACTTAAATCTAACTGCATTGCAAGCTTTTTTATTGTAATGGATTTATGGCAATTTATCTGTTCACGTAAAACTTTATTTATAATAATTAAAAGAATATAAATGGTTATAATATGTCTAATAGCTCCTAGTCACATGGAGGGTATTTTATATTAACATCACTTTTTTAACACAGCTGTGGATTTTCTATGACAGAATCCATACTGTCCATCATGTAAGATCTTATGTTTTTTCAGATACTTTAGGAATCAGAAATTAATGAATTTTTTCATTACTTTGCAAACAACAGAAAGAAGAGATATATGTCTATAGTTAGAACGGAGAGTTTTGCATCCTTTTTTGGGGACAGGCTGCACACGTGCAGCTTTCCAACTCTCCGAGAAAATGCCCGTATCGTAAGAGTTTCGAAAGAGGCAAGTAGGGATGGGTTCAAGCTCAGGAGCACATTTTTTGTAAGATGATTGCTGGTATGCCATCCAGCCCAGACGTTTTTTTAGTATTAAGAGAAGAAAGAATACGCTTAACCTGTTTGACTTTAAAAATTATATCGGAGATTTTATGAGAAACAGGGGCAACTGTTGAAAGAGGAAGATTAATAGGAGGATCAAGCGTAGAATTTGCAGCAAATTGTTTGGCAAATAGTCCGGCTTTTCCTTTATAGATAGAAACAATTTGTTCCTGTGTTACATTTTTAGAGGCCATGGTGCCAATATGTGCTTTGAAAAAACATTAGATTAAGCCAATAAATAAAACTATTTATTAAACACTAAATATATTATCAGAGTAATCTATTTAGATGTATTTTGTAGTTCCAAATCTCTTTAAAAAAGAAACTTAGAAATCATTGTTCTTTAAAATACAAAAGCTGCCTTAAAACGTGTAAACTAATGAAAATTTTTATATACATTCACACATAAAGAAGAATTATAAGTCACTTACCTGTAATTTTTCCGCATAGTAAACTAAACTAGCAAAAACAACAATTCCCAAAACGAGAAAAAATACTAATAATCCAAGTTCCTTTGCTGATGCTTTAAATGTATGAATAAGAATTTTTAATCCTGGTGAATGTCTAAAATAAATCAAATATTATCACATATATGGTTACTAGAGGAAAATTTTTGCTAAACAGTTAGTTGAAGAAAAAGTGCGATAAATTTTAGTTTAGAAAAAATAGAACCAAGTTATAACCTGTTACACTGTCATATAAGACAATGCTAGGTATTTTTATCTTGTTCTATTATTAACAAAAGTTTATGTTAGGACAACCTTAAATAAGTGTAATGTTTTTTTAAAAAACTTTTAGACTAAATAAGAAATTTAAATAAACATTTATTATTTAACCTAATTTAATATACTTTTAAATAAGGTAAAATAAAATGGTATTTGCACTAAGTGATCCGTTTATTTTGTCTCATCGTCTTGTCCAAAACACCAAAAATAATAATAATTGATAAGAAATATTTTATACTATTATTTCATTTTACTGCTTAAGTACAAAGAGGGTAGCAAAATAAAGTAAATTCTGTTTAATGACTTTCTGAAGTTTTTGTCAGAAACCACAATAAAACTTTGGATTTTACGTTATACGTTTTAATTATTAATTATATTTAACATTTATTCCTCTCAGTTTTATTAAAAAATAATTAGGTGTTTTTTAATATATTTTTATTGCCTTTTTGCAAAAAATATTTTTTTTAGTAAAAACAAAATTCCAATTATACCATTTACCTTTCTTGGCCTTACTTTTTTGCCTAACTATTATCATTTTTTGTTTGTATTATAAATAAAAAATAAATGATTGTTCTGTACTTCTGTATTGACGAAAGGTACAATTATTGTCATTTTTGCTTTACTTGCAGATTCTTTAGTAAGTAGAATTTTTTGTGTTTAATCTTTTAAAATAACTTAATTATCGCCAAATCAAGGATTGAAAAGATATTTTAAGAACGCATCATTAAAGGGCTTAGCTATAAATATATATAGCTATACGCTCTGCATTTCTTTACGTTCTCCGTTGCATTTGACATCCATTATTTATAGATGTCTGGCTTCCTTTCTGCGGTTTTTCCTAACTTCAGTTCAAAACAAAAGTTTATTCAACCCTCAATACAAGCAATGGTGACAGGTTGTAAAATTGTTTGTTTCTTACAATATACCATTTTAACATATGTTTACTTTTTGAGTATTATACATGGTATTACGCGTTAAGGGATTAGGTTTGGGATTTTGGAAACGGAAAAAGATACAAAGTCGCTTGAAATAAAGCAAAGTTGCAAATTTAGTAGCTGACTATATTCTCGTTTAAGCTGATATTTTAAGGTTATTTTTAGACAAGTTAAAAAAAAGAAAAATACATTTTTATAGCCTTTTTTGCAGCTCAAGGAGGTTATGCTAATTTTAGAAATCGAAGTTATGTAGTTTAAATTCAAGATAATATTTAATATACATATTAATTATTTATTTAAAACATGTTAATTCTTAGAGTATAAAAATTTTGCCAAAGCATAAGAACATTTATTTGTGCATTTTTTTCAAACAGCATTAAAATAAGAAGCTAGTTTACAAAGAAAACTTATGTTTTGTTAAATAGTTTAATAGGTAAAGTAATATTAAAGATTATTTTTCCAATATTTTTTAAACACAATACCAGTTGTTAATAAAAAAATCAAGTTTTAAACTAATCAATGAAATTGTTAAAAAAAATTGTCAAATTTATATTAAGGAGTACCGAAAGAGGCCACATCTATATCGTACAAAATTCGTATTAAGCTATTGATTATGACACTGTGTATGCCACCAAAACTTTGTTTATAAATTTTTTTAAAGGGTTAAATTTGTAAAAAATTATATGGCGGAAAACAATGATGAAATTTAAATAAATTTTGTTACAAGAAATAATTCAAGGGAAATATCTACTATTAAAGATTCTGTAATTTATGGGGTTTTAATATGGTTTTTATAGGTTATATTAAAAAATAAACCACACAAAAAGAAAATGAAACCCATAAAAACAAATTAAAACAAACCAATTAGGTTAGAATCTTAATTTATTGGGGATTATTGCAAGTCATACCGTTCACTTATTTTTATCATAATCTCGTGAACTATGATTCACTTTGCCTACTTTGATAAAAAGATGATAACCGCCAAACGAACAAAATAAAATTTAAAACTATGCCTAATATTATAAACATGTTACTATTTTGGCGTAAGAAAAAAACTTTGCGTTTATATAGAATATATATAGAAAACAATTTTTTTATTAATAATAAAATTTAAATTTTGGCAGATAAAGAAAGAAAAGCTATTAACCTTATTGGTTTAAAGGTAATAAATGAAGGCTTGCGCTTTATTTATAGCTAAAAAAATGTTTATAACCTCATTTGTTATAAACGCAATTTGTCTATCCAAAAAAGCATTTTTTTTTTGTCGCACGACTAAAAAGAAAAAATACAAGTTTGCTAAAATACTATTTATATTAAAATTTTGAGGACAAGCTTTTAAAACATGGGTAAAAAATGTTGAGAACGTAATTAAAAATTAGGCAATTTAGGTGATATCTAAAGTCGGAAAAAAAACCGTATTGCATCTTTTGCTGCATAAAAAAGGCTTTAGAATAGTGGAAAGTTAAAATTATTTAATAAATGTTAACAATTGATTTAAATAAATCATCTCAGTTTTTCCCATTCTGACAACCATTGTGAAGTATCCTGAGGGCGCTGGAGTAATCCATTTTGCACCTTTCTTGCATTCTCCATTAAAATAATTTTTTCAGCTAATTCCAGATTTTTAAATTTTTTTCCACGTTACTATAAAAGGCGATAGGAAGCTTTACAAGGGTCATTATTAAATTGACTTTTAAACAGTTTATTTGATGGGATTGACGACTAAATAGTTATTAGATTTTTTATGGAAAATTGTTAACATTTTTTCTTAGGTTTAAAAAAAGGGTATTGTAAGTAGGAAAAATACTACGATGGATTTGAGAAAGTGACCAAAAAAAATTTTAATTTTAAAATACAATCACACACTTAATTATTATGTATAAATATATTTTATCTTTAATGTAATAATTACAAATACTGACATAATTATTTAAAATAAAGTTGTTACAAAAAAGATTTTTAATAGCCCAGTCAATATTTTTATAATCTTAGAATTAAGATGTTTAAAATATATACTTGATATGTATATTAAATATTATCGTGGATTTAAACTACATAACTTCGATTCCTAAAATTAGCATAATCTCTTTGAGCTGCAAAAAAGGCTATAAAAATGTATTTTCCTTTTTTTACCTTGTCTAAAAATAACCTTAAAATAGCAGCTTAAACCAGAATATAGTTAGCTACTAAATTTGCAACTTTGCTTTATTTAAAGCGACTTTGTATTTTTCTCCGTTTCCAAAATCCTAAACCTAATCCCTTAATGCATAATACCATGTATAGTACTCAAGAAGTAAACATATGTTAAAATCCTATAATGTAAGAACCAAACAATTTTACAACCTGTCACCGTTGCTTGTATTGCGGGTTGAATAAACTTTTGTTTTGAACTGAAGTAAGGAAAAACCACAGAAAGGAAGCCAGACATCTATAAATAATGGATGTCAAATGCAACGGAGAACGTAAAGAAATGGAAATTTACTGGGATATTTGCTGCAACGTTCTGTTCTAAAAAGGATGCATTTTCATGGTATCCATTAAAACTAATAGTGGTTTTATGAAATATATAATTTTAAGTTATCAATTTTTGATTACTTTACACATGGTATTTTTTTAATGAAGATTTCCCAAAATGTTGCTTATCGACTTGACTTCCACTCATTTAAGAATAAATTTAAACAAAAACGGTACCTTTTTAATTTGCTTATTATTTTTAAAAAATTTAAAATAAAGTAAAAAATTTACTCAATAATTCATTTATCTTATTTTATTTGATTTGAACTTGGTTTTCTTTTATTGCTTTGTTTTTCTTTTTGAAATTTAACCCACCTAAAACAGTATTCATAAGCCTATAACTTTTAAAAATGTTTTATATAATTTTTTTTAATTAAATTGTATATCAAGATTTGCAATAATTTTTTTAACATTTTTTTAAAACCTACAAATTTGGTCGTATTAAAAATTATTAAGTTAGGCTTTTATTTTATAGAAACTGTCAAAATCGTTATCCTAGGGTAGGTGGTAGGTAGGTTTAAAGTGAGTGGGTATAACACCCTTCCACCGCACCGATCGGTCTATTGTGGCTCACACCCTTTTATATTTCTTCCACCAGATCCAGACTCCTAATAAATCTAATGATCCTGTTGGGAGAGAGATCTTTCAACTACCCCGGCCACAAGGTGTCATTGCCGAGGATTGCGAATCTTAGTCGTGCCAGTGCTGGGCACGAACACAGTATGTGTTCTGCCGATTCATCTCCCTCCATGCACATGCGGCACTCGGCGTCTTCCGCTAGGCTGATCTTGTGCATGTGGTATTTTAATCTGCAGTGTTCCGTGTACAGTCCCACTAGAGTTTTAAGGTGTACCCTTGATTGCTCCAGTAGTTTGACAGTACATTGTTGGTTCGGTGGACTTATGAAGGCCTTCGAGTGTCTGAGACCCGAAGTCCATGCCAGTACCGAAGATTTTCTCTTTGTGTCCAAGCTGATATGAACTGCTTGGCCATTCCATAAGATATACCGATGACCGGTTCCGGCCCTGTGAATTTTGTTTCCGCCGCCCTTTTGGCAAGGAGGTCTGCGGATTCATTACCCTCTAGGCCGGTGTGTCCAGGTATCCACAGTAGTGTAACCTTATTGTTTTGACCCAGTTTGGTCAGCGCATCCCTGCAATTCCAGACGGTTTTCGAATTGCACCGGCTGGATTCAAGAGCCTTAAGAGCTGCTTGACTATCGGAGAATATTTTAACTGTCTTACGTGTGCAGTGCCGATCAACCAGCGATCTAGCACACATCTTAATAGCAAATACCTCCGCTTGAAATATGGTTGCCAGAGTGCCCAGGCTAAAGGAAAACTCTGCCCTTGGCATCTGTCCATATATTCCAGCTCCAACACCGTCCTTGGTTTTGGAGTCATCGGTGTATGTACCAAAAGATGTCAGCCCGGAGCAGGTCGGTCGTTTTTCGACTCCAGTCCTCCCTTTGTGGGTAGAAGTACACTGTATCCTAAATAAAATATTTTATAGAAAGTGTAAAAGTAACAAACTGTTAATTGGCGAATTTAAAAGTACTGGCTCCTTTTTTCTCCTTGCTGGCAGTGTCATTCATTTATTTTATATTGCACTCAAATACAAAATATAGAAGCAAATTTTGCAAGTAATTCTAAAAAATTAATTATTTTTTGACGATCATTTACTTATAATCAAAATTAACATACACCAAATTATGCAATTATAGCCCTTGTTATTAAATGATTTTCTAGTGTTAAAAGACAGGCAACTGAAAATACACAAATAAAGTATAGGTTTATTTATAATCTTGTCATTTAAATTCCAACCATTAAAGTATATGTTAAATAAGTTGCCTTATAAAGAAATACATAAAAAACCAGGTAAAGAAAAATTATGATTTTTACAATTTAAGAAAAAAAGGCCGCCGAAAGAATATTATAATTCGCGCATTAATTGGCGAATACTGATCCTAATCCTTAAAGCGCGAGCCTAACGAGCGTCAAATGACGTTGATTAATAATTGCACTTATTTAAATCCTTGTTTGTTAAATATATATTATTTCTTGTGTTTTAATAAAAAATTATGGTTTTAAACCCATTTAAATTCGTAAAAATATTGTTTTTAAATACAATAAACCCTTATTTAAAGTTTTACAAATATAACTTCCAGTTGGCCTAGTTAATAATGTCGTTAAACTCGATAAATCCAGGCCAACAACCGAGCACCAGAACTTCATAACCATAGAGGAATGCATAAAAAAGGGTATGCTAGCTTCAATAATGACGATCCCATTTATCTTTGTAAACTTGTCTTATCCGCAGAGTTCAAAAGTTTAATGACCTCTATTTACTCAAAATAAATAACATGTCTTAAAGGACCATGCACACTTTAAATGGGTTTTTGGCGACCGGTGAATTTTAACCAAATTTTAATATGTTATTAAGGAAATGAAGCAATTTTAACTATTGCACCAAAACTCTAAACCTATAGGGTGAGCCGCTAGAGCTAATTTGTGTCTTGCTAATTTAAAAAATGATGGTTTGCTAAGTATTTAAATCGTAAATAATAAAAAAACTTTTACTTTTCTTTGTATAATAATTCGTTTAACCTACAAAGTATTATAAGGTAAAATAAAAATACAGGGTAGACCAAAAAATAATATTCCAAATCCTTAATAATATTTTAATGCATTATTTTTTTAATTTTAAGTAATATGGGTTTTTAATATTAATAATTTAAATTAAAAATACAAAATAAAATTATTAAAAAATGTATATTTTTTAAATATTTTGTAATAAAATTTTTGCTTAAAATCGATTGTTTATATCTCCTTTATTATTTATTTCATCAAAAATGTTTATGTAACTTTTTATATTGACAAGTTTTAGAGCTTTATTTTTCCTAAACTAATTTGTTAATTAAAATATTATTAATTTTGTTTTAAATTTCAATATCTTCAAAACAATAAAAGTTATACGAAGTCATGTTTAAAAAATTATGTATTTTTACAAGGTCTTTTATTTAAGTTATATTACTTTTTTGTATAAATCCAAGACTTTTTGAGTTAAAATAAAAAATCAAATTTTTAAAACTATTTTAAGTCATAACTCAGGTTTTTTACCTTAATATTTCCCCAATTAAAAATGTATGTAACTTTTTTTTTAATGTAATACCTTGTATTTACTGATTTACCTGCCTTAGTGACCGTTCTACTATATCGAGAATTTTATTATAAACATTCAGTAATGTTTTACGTTTATCTTCGGGTATGTCATCTTTTTAAAATCATTTTGTTTTATTTCAAATTCTTATTTTTGTCAGCAATTCATTAAAATAGTAAAATTGCCTAAATTCATTTCTATTTATAAAGTTAAAGTTTTTTAAAATAGGTATAATTTAATTTTTCCTTATTGTATTTGTGGTACCCCATATAATCTGCGGTTTAAAGATTATTGAAAATTCCTACATGTTTATTGTTAATTTGGCCTAGTTTGTTATTTCCTAAAAATAATATTAGAAATTACTTATTTAGGATGCCTATTATTATTGTTCATATGGCGTTAAGCAATCGGTTTTTTAATTTACCTGTATTTTTATTTAACCCAATAGGACTTTATAAGTAAAATAAGTTAATATACACAGTAAATTTGAAAAGTTTTAGTATTATTTACTATTTAAATACAGTTAATACTTAGCAAACCATTATTTTTTTAATTAGCAAGACACAAATTATACCTACCTCTAGCGGCTTACCCTGTGGGTTTAGATTTTTGGTGCAATGATAAAAATTGTTTCTTTTGAAGTGCTTAGTAACATATTAAAATTTGGTTAAATTTCATCGCTCCATCCATTAAAAGTGTGCATGGTCGTTTACAAAAAATGTTACAAAAAAAATTGCGATTTACTTCTCAATAATTTTTTCTAGTAATAATAATACTATAATAAATATCATTTCATACACATTATAATTATTATAAAACGTGTGATTTAAAAAACTCGACTTAAAAGTACAAAATTACACATTTTATTTAAACGGTTCTTAAGTAAGTTTTAAATAAATCTGTTAACTTATGGTAACATAAAAATTGCAAAAAAATTGCTATAGAAACTTACTTCCAATAAGTTGGACACCTAATTAAAAAAACATAATATCTTCTGACCAGTGTCTCTGTTTAGCATTAAATACCTTATTTATAGTCACCATACGAGATTCAGGTCACAGTTAAGTATTTTTTAAAATGTGTCCAGGTATAGAAAAGGTCAGAATCCTACTTTGACTAAAATTTTAATTGCCGTGAAGTGAATTTAAACGACCATGTATTTTTGATTTTTATTTAGGTTCCGCAAATTTAAATTTATTTTAAATGATTAAAATAAGATTATTAATCCGGTCGGAACTAGTCGAACTCGCTTAATTTAAACAGTCGAACATAAAGGTAATCTTAAGAAAGTATTCTAGTCTAGAAAGTTGAAAAAATTTAAAACCTTTTTTTTTATATAGATAGTTTAGATATTCGAAAATATCTTCTTAAAACGATTTTTCGAAATCCGAATTATTTTAAAAGTAATAGCCATTTTAGTATCGTGGGTTTGTTGTTCGGCGCAATGAGTTTCGAGCTTTAAGTTCTTCAAAGGAAGGAAAGGTGCTTTTCTTACGGAAAGAAATTTGTTAAATATTTAATTTAAAGTAGAAGATGGCTCGATTTATAAATCCGAAATCGTTGATTAAAGAAATGTAAGTTATATGTACTGTTTTATCTGTTAGAATACCTGAAACTACTTTTATCGAAACGTTTGTCACAAAATCCCCAGTTTAAATTAACCGATTTTTTTAAAAGTTAGCTGAATTTTCTTTTATATCCCTGTATGGCAGAAAGCAACAAAAAAATAAAAATTTCAAATTTAACTGTTTTTTAAAAATTCGAAAAAATTAAAAAATACCTAAAAAAATCTACCTTTTTTAAAAAACCGCCATATTGCGATTTTTTTTTATTTTTTCCTGTCATAATGATATTTATACTGATAAAAAAATTAACCTCTGTTTATTTTTTAGATGACTAGAAGGGTGTAAATCATGACAGGATGGACATGCTCTTTTTTCCACTCTACTTCAACAGCGTGTAACTTGGTGAAATATTTTTTTAATTTTTTTTTTTGTGATTTTTTTAAGTATAAATAAATGATAAAACATTTATTAGTTAAAATATTAATTGTTTTTTTTTCGACCGTTAAAAAAAGCCCGAAGTACTAAAATACCCCTTTAAGGTGCGTATTCATATAGCCCCGTATGCCACGGGAGGCGTGTTCGTTATCGTTGCCTCAGAGGATAGATACCTAAGGCCCAGTTGTATAGGTTGGGATAACCCTGAAATTGCTAGTTAATCTTCGGATTTCAAAAAAGCGAGTTGTGTAGCATAGGATTACCTTTAAATTGTGGGTTAACCTAGGGTAATCCATAACTCGTGGATGGAGTAGGGATTAACTCACAATCCTCTGATTAATAAATAAAATGGAGGCTTTCGAAATATTTGACGATGTACTATTTGACCAGAACGACGATATATTTAAATATAAATATAATAGAAAATCCAAAAAGACGTCGAATTTTTCCGTAATCGCATTGATACCATGAAAATTTGGGTAGACCAGGAGTTTATAAATAGTTTAGAATTTCAAAAGCCTCCGTGGATGTACTTCTCCAACAAATTGGCGTACATCTTTAAAGAAACACCAACCAGTAAGTAATTACTTTTCCAGAAGAAAGTTAAAAACATACACATTTTTGATTTTATAAGTTAGGATCATGCTTTTAAAAATAAAAATTGCAGGTTATGCTAAACCTAAACAAATTCTTCCTTCACTTCTAGGAGAAGTTAGGAATATTTTAATAACCTTGTGACCGAACCCCAGAGGTATACAACCATACGAACAGAACTATGGATTAACCCTAGGATTAATCCAAGAATAAAGCTTGAGATTAATTCAAAGATTAATCGTGATATTAACCTCAACCTATACAACTGGCCCTAAACGGTGCACTCGGTGAGGGGAATAATATTGGGACCGAACCAATGAGACTGGTCGGACCAGGTCTAGGATGGTGTGTGCGATCTGCTATAAATGGATAGGCTATTTTAAATTAGTTGGTCTATAGTAGTATCACAGCTAAGCTGTGATAGTATAATAGGTCTAAATTAAAGGAGGAACTAACCAAACATTTCCATTAATGTTTCGTCGAGGAAACGAAGTAATGCACTAGGATTTTTATGCAGTAAGATGGATTTGGATGCTGTTTTTTGCATTCGATTGGTATGAACGTCTACAAACTTTGTGAACAAATATAATCAATGGGAAATGAAAAACTGCATTTGTGCATTAAAAAAATGCATTTTTGGAATGCATTTTAAAGTTTGCAATTATAAAAAAATTATAACCGGGTAAATAATGTAGAAATTAGGCCCGAATTTGTTACTCGGGATTTTCCAGGTCGCTAAACACGAATATGACATTGAAAAAGGCCTACGGAGTACCTGGTGGGCGCTAAGGATGGTGTAAACGTCGTCGTCCGGAGTTTATGACATATCCTCCGAATATCAGCCCAATTTCTTTACTCGGGCGGTTCCTATGATCGCTGAACACGAATATGGCATTGACAAGGAGTTTCTGTTCTGGAGTTTTACGACAATTTCTTCTAATATCTACCCAATTTCTTTACTCGGGGGGTTCTTATGGTCGCTGAACACAAATATGACATTGGCCTGCGGAGTACCCGGTGCATGCTATGATCAAAGAATATAAACCTCAATAAGAAGCGACATAAAGTTCCT
>JAHBCN010005737.1:0-53091 GCA_019359885.1 Listronotus oregonensis | reverse complement strand
GATATTTACCTTTTTTTTTACACTAGTTAAGTGGTTGTTAATTAATTTTGGTAGCTAGGAATATTTTTTTTTTTTTTTTGGCCCCAAATGGAATGGGGAAAAATTTTTTTTTGAAACTGTTTACAAACAATTTTATTTTAGGTTATCTTGATTTAAGGGTTTGTTTTTTTAAGATTAATTAACGTTGCTTACTTAATAAGTAACTATTTTTATTTTTTTGCTAACTGAAAGGTCTCGAACCAAGCACCAGATTTTAAAGTTTCCTTATATTAATTTTTTTAAGGAAGCACATACAGTATGGGATTTGAGGGAATTTTCTTGGGATTTTTAAAGTCGCTTAATTATCTTACGTTTTATTGGGTTTTTAATTATTATTGAATTTTGTAGGGTTCTTCGGACGGGCCATTTTCTTCAGATGGGCCTTTAAATTTTTTGAAACGGTTTTCGTTTTGGTTCGGAGGGGCCATCAATTTGGTAAAGTTTTCTTGGGACGGGTCAGAGATAGTGACCATTTACCTGGTCAATGTGTTGTTTGTGTTTGGACACCATCACTCTTCACGGTGTAGTGGCTGGCACACCTGCCATCACTTGGATTAACAAAACAGGCAACATTAAAATTAACCCACTAACAATTTTTTTTAATTTATCAAGAAACAATTTAGGACTCTCCCTTTTTAAAATTTTTTACCATATTGTTATAAATTATTTGAGGCCTTTCCTTTTATTTTAATTGTAATTTTTTGTTTATTTTTGGTAAATCTTTATATTCTTATTGGTTTTCAAATGGTGCACCTGGTCATCAAATTATTGTTAATTAAATAAGCGGTATTTATATATATTTTATATTTTATATATTTTTTTCAAATTGTAGACTTGTATTTTTAATATTTATTCTTTTCTCATCTCAGTATAGAAAATTTAACAGTTATTAACCCATTTTATTTCGATTATGTATTTTTTTTGTAAACTTTTAAGTTATAAATTTAAATTTAGTACATTTCATAACCCAGCGCATTCACCATTTTATTTTGATTTTTTTTTGTGTAACCTTTTAAATTACAAATTTATAATAAATTCTATTAATTATTGGTTTTAAATATAGTGTTTTATTTGGCTCGCCTAGTGTCTCCTTTTTCTAATGTTAATATTGTTTAGTAAAATTTTTCTTGTCTTTGAGTGGTAGTAAAGTTGAACGAGAGTTCCCAATTAAACCTTGGAAGGTCTCTGCTAGGCCTGGCACCAAAAGCAGTGGCGCCCAGTTTAACCCCCCTACTCTCCGGCAAATGAGTTAGGGCATTTTTGCACGCTCTCTCTGCTACTCACCTTCAGCTTTACTGTACTTTTGCTATTTAATTGTTATTAATTTTATTTAAAAAAAATAATAATAATAATAATAAATAATTTTTTTTTAAAGCTGCCAACGGCCAAATAAAAATAGTGTAGTTAATTTCTTAACTAACTTTGTAGAGATTTCACCTAACGACATCTTGTGACCGGTTTCGATCTATATCAGATCTCATCAGACAAGCTAGTCAAAGGTAAAAATCTCTAAAAATCCTAATACCTTATTCAGTACGCATTGAAACACATGAATGGGTAACAGACGTCAGGAGAGGAGTATGCTTCGCCCTTTGGTCAGTAGATGGCGTTGACGTCTGTTACCCATTCATGCGTCCAAATAAAAGTTGGAAAAGTGTTTTTAGGCCAAAACACTTGGGCTAAAGCAACAGCGTGACAACGTCATCCGCATGATGTCCATCACCATCAACAAGTACAACAGCTTTATCCAGCCCATTGGCACCAGCTATTAACCCCGCTGAACCGATCTCTTTAAAACATCAAATGGTCTTATGGCGGAACGATTCCGTAAGTCTATCGTGTCGTTTTTTTTTTTGGCGTAGAACCTGATCAAACCTGTTAGGTTTCTTTGAGTATGTCACCGGGCACATGAAATCGTATTTTACGACATTTTTTTGTGGTCTCGAACTTTTTAAATTAATAAAAAGTGATTTTTTTTAACTTACAAAAAAATTGATTTTTTTTTGTTTCCACCGCCATAACTTTAAAACTATCAAAGATACCGAAATTTTTTTTGTGTCAAATTAAAGCCCACACTGTAGCGCTTTTAACCTTGTAAACAGTTTGGGCACAATTCGCACTTTCATTCCTCTAAAAATCATATAAACTAAAAATAAATATTTTTGGTATTGAAATTTTCACCAATCGATAAACTTTTTTATTTTTGAAAATATTTTCATACATGCAGCGAAGAAAATATAGCCAAATAATAACAAAAGTTTTTGAAAAAATTTTTTTTTCCTAGAGCGTATCGTTTGGCAACAGCGATTTTTTTTCAGACGTAAAAAAGTATTATCGGGACCCAATAGCCCCGCATGCGGATAGCGTGCGTAGTTAAGTAATACATTAGTAGTGGTGGTTGTCGAAATTTAGAGTGTGCTGTATGTATTTAAAATTTTAAAACAATGAAGCAAATTATTTGTAAGAAAATTGTGTATGATGGATACAAATCTGTTTTACAAAGACCTAGAACAGCTATTCTCAACCGCTGGTCAGGGCGACCACCATGGCACAAGTGGTCCGCGGAGAAATTTTACTAGTCCGCGGACAATTTTCGATCCGCGAAAAAATTTACTTATTAAAAAAACAATAATAACTAAATTTTGGTCCGCGGGCCAAAAAAGGTTGAGAAACGCTGACCTAGAATACAAGGGTTGTTATCATTACTATTAAGTGCTGAAAAAAGACAGGACAATCTAGCAAAAAAAAATTCTGTCAAAAAAATGATATTTTAAATGGCAAAATTAAAATAAAATATCATAAAGACTGTCGTAAAACTTACACAGATTCTCAAAACTATTATCATAATTTGCAATCAGACAGTGGCGCCGCGCCGGTCCTTCAAATTATTGTGACACTAAACTTAAATGCGCTAGTTTTAATATTAGAAAAATGTGTTTTTTTTGCAGCAATAGTAAAAATAAAAAGAAGAAAAGTTATATAAAAAATCTGTTTAAACAAGTAATTTAAATATTATTAGGTACCTTCATAGTATAGTTGGTACCTTTATATTAGTTTATATTTTGTACTGAAACAAAATACGAATTTCAATTTTATCCTTATAAATCCTGTTTAGGGTATTTATTTTTTACATAGTACTGAATCTTTTTCGGTAGTAGAAAAGCTACCTATCAAAAAAGTAATAAAGCTGCCAGGAATAGAAACGACATTAATATGATATCTAAATTACGTGGCTATAAAGATTTATTTGCGTTTGATGAGAAATATCATAAATTATGTTACAGCCACTACATCTCTGAAAGAAACATAAAATCGCACAAAAATAGGAAAACGGTTTCCGAACCTACACGAAAATAGTTCGACAATATCTACCTTTTCTGCGAGTATTGGTAGTGATGTTCAGATAGATCTTTTACTTCCCAGAGAAATGTCCAAAATTTAAACTTTATTAAGAGCTGCTGCCATAATACGTAGTGCAATGGCTTTATGTCAACCAAAATTGAATTTCCAACATGTACTTGTGTGAAAGAAGAACTAAAATGTTGCAAGAAGTGTAAATTTCGTTCCTGCAATATCATTATTAAAGATTTTAAGGCAGAAATGGATTAAATTTACGTAAAATGCTACTAATGAAGCGCCTAAATAACTACTTACATATTACATTTTTGGGTCTGTAAAAAAAATCACCCACGGAATTGGACGATTTTTAAATTTGCAATGTAAAATATTCTTTAAGTATTATTATTTAAGACAAAAAATGCGGATGATGTAGTTTTCACCAAGAAAAGCGCAATAAAAATTCTAAATATGGGTCATTATTTGACATTTTATTTTAACTATTTACGATTTACATGTAATAAATTCATGCATCGCTTCAAGACGTTTACAGTGTTGAAAACGGAAATATTATTCATTTATAATAAAAAACTTTGCCGTTACCATAAGGATAATTTTCAATAAATCAAAAATATTTGAATTTCAAGCCAGTTACAAATATAATTAGGGAAAATAAAAAGCCGCTTTAACTCACCAGCATTAATCATGACCGACCAGAACGGCGCATTTATAATAAAAAAAAATTACAATTTAACGAGGAAAACCTAACCGGAACTAACCAGAACTAGATCATAGTTTGAAAGTTGTTGTTTGTTAGTTCTGGTTAGTTTTTTATATAAAAAACAACCTTCAATAATACTAAATTATTACAAAAAGTCTGGCAACATTGCTTATTCAAGCAGCATTCAGACATGTCAAAGAATAGCTTCGTATCATCTCTTTATATGGAAAAAAATAATTATATATTCCTGTTTAAAAAAGACCTTTAACGAAGCCCTAGTTTATGTTTAATGTATGTACTATATTTCTCAAATTTAATTAAAAGATACAAAGCATCCGCAATTTTTTGTTGCTAAAAATGTTTAAAAAATAATGAAGTTTTGAATGTATAATCAAAAAAATAACGAATCCCGTGGGTGGTTTTCTTTACCAGCAACCAATAAAAAAAGTTGAATAAACCTACTTATTAGGTGGGTAATTAATAACAATGATTGATATTTTTGTATGGGTTTAAAAATCTACCCACCTGTTTCGGATATTTAAAATTTTTCTTTTCTAAACAACTTAAGCAGCCCTTAGATCTGCGTTTAAACCTGTTGATACAACTTTAACTACCTACTACACTTCCACCGGACCGTAAGATCTTTGTAGTCGGCCGGCTCGCTAAGCCCAAGCGCGCAAAAATATGACTTTGGCCGTTAAAAAAATATTACTGACTCAATACTATAAAAGGAATCTAAAAAATTTTTGTTTTAAAAACTTTTTTTAAACATTAGCTACAATTTGTACGCAGCATGTATGTATAAATTTTCAATAATAAACTTTTTTCTCGATTGCCTAAAATTACGCTACTAAAAATAACAATTTTGAGTTTCGAACTATTTTAAAATTTAACAAAAAAATATCAGCTTCAAGTGGGACGTTGTTTGAAGCGCTATTGTGTCTACTTTAATCTAAAAAAAATAACTTGATAGCATGAATATTATTAAAGATAGAGCAGTGGAGAAGTTAAAATACGTGTTTTATTGAAAACCGATTTTTTTTGGGTTTTTCGAAATAAAAAAACTCTCGACCACTAAAAAATGTCGTAAAAAGTGATTTCGTGTACACGATTACCTTATTAAAGAATCCCACTAAGTCTGGTTTGGTTCTACGCCGGTTTTTTTTTTCTCGATAACTAAGCGACTTTTCTTCCAAATTTTACTCCACTATTAACTATAAATTTACAAAGTGGAACGAGTTGCATATTAAATATTAATATTACTAATAATACCTAATTTACAAATGTATTGTTTCTTTGTTATAAATTATATTACCTAAACAATCAATGTTTAAAAGTTAATGTTTTTTAATGGAGTCGTAGAACAAATAATGTTTCCAACTCTTGCGAAAAGTGTATTTCCCGCACTCGAGTGCTTGCCCGAATCCGCTACGCGTCGTTCGGGCAACAGCAATCGCGTGCAGGAAAGTATCACCTTCTGCACTTGTTAGGAAAACTACTATTTTGGTAATTGTTTCAAAAGTTGCATCCACTTCGATCTTGACCAAATTTGTTATACGGGGGTTTTTTGGGGGGCTGATCACAAATCTGAAAACATTTTTTTCGGCAACCTTTCGTTTTCGAGGTATTTATCATCAAAGATGAAAATCAAAATAACCTTATTTTCACTATTCCTCCTTCTTTTTGCACAGAATTTTTGATTTATACCCTAAATTGGAATACAATATTTTATAAACACCTTTTAAAAACTTGTTTTAAATTTATTTTACACCTTTTTTTTCATTTAATTGCAAATCTCCACTTTCAAACGCCGCATACGCCGCAACCATGTATAGGGATTTTATTAGCAAATATGGCCGCGGCCTTTGACATTAAAACTTCGCAATTTAATAAAAAAAAGGTAAAAATAAATTTTTCAAAAAAATTTTATAAGGTGTTTATGAAATATTGTGTGCCAATTTAGTGTAAAAATGATAAATTGTGTGCAAAAAGAAGGGGGAGTATAGTGAAAATGAGGTTAGTTTGATGTCAAATTTGATTATAAATAAATATATCGAAAACGAAACGTTGTCGAAAAAAAAAATGTCTTCAGATTTGTAATAATCACCCCAAAAAACTCCCGTTTACAAAATTTGGTCAAAATCGGAGTGGAGGGAAAAATAGCCCACGCCAAAGTCACCTTTAAAGTTATATTTGCACATATCGTGTGCAGACGTTTACAAAAATGTCTGCACACAATTATGTTTAAAATTTAAATTTACAATTAAATTGTGTACATTGTGCTGTGACATCATTTTGTTACCTTTTTACCTTCAGTTGTCCTGTAGCATATTTGTTTATTTCATATCGTTTGACAACTAACTTACCTTGAATTTAGGTACGTTTTTTTTCGCGTAATTCTGGTGATTTTTTAAATGACAGAATGCGGCAAATATATTGTTAATTTTGTTACCTCTCACATCTTACAAAAATTATAAAGTCTATGAAAAGTTTATGGATTAGAAAGAAAAGAAATAACATTAAATTGTTCTTCAAAGATGCGGCGTTGGATGTTCGAATAATTTAAAACTTTTTTAAGTGGTGTTTAATATGTTTAGCAATTATTTTATTTTATTTTTATGGGAAAATAAAATGTTCAATGAAACATGCTAAATATTGTGTAATATGCAGTTGTAGAAATGGTATAGTGTGTAATACGTTTGAAATAAACTTCTTGCATACTCATGGGACTCGTGTCAAACTTGTTGCATAATATACTATTAAAACAGTTGACGCATTACGAGGTAATGCGTAAACAACCATAAAAAATAAGAAGCTACAACAGTCTATAATTACATTTTTATAATTAATAATCTTATGTAAGCCCAGTTAATAAATAAGTGTTTAATTGGTTCACCCTGTATAAAATACTTCTTTACAGTGGTTTATTTGTCCTAAGTTTTTCTTATTTCTAAAGCTACAGCTTATTGAAAATATCAATTTTAGAGGTAAAGGGTCCTCCAATGAGGATTGAACAAGACCCATATTTTTGGCTTTTCTAATATTTAAATGTGAAAAAGCCACCTTGCGTGGTTTTCTTTTAAGATCCTGAAAAACCCTTCAAGTTAAAGAAAAAGAAATACGAAATTAAATTAACGTATTTTTAATGGGACTTTTTAGTTATTGGTTTGTTTTTAAAAGCATCTTAATATATTTCTTTATATCTATGACAGCCCACGAAGGCTTGCAGCGGGTGCGGTTCATGGAAGCAATGCTAAAATCTTCCGATCAAAAATTCTAGCATCGAAAGCTTTGAAAAACAGTGGTATTATTTTATTTATACCTTCATGAACTGCAACATCCTAAATATCAAGAATAATACGTTAAAAATAGGTACAATTATATATGGTTATATGGTGGCGACGCACGGAACTTAAGACGGCACAGATAATGCTGAAACACATACAAAGAATGGCAATGAGAGGAATAACTGGTGCAGCATCCCCTACTGCGACGGAATCGCTGGAGATTATTACGGGGCTCCCACCTCTCCATATAATGATCAAGGCCTCAGCAAGCGCAGAGGCACTAAGCCTGGAGTGAGACAGTGTAGGATGAGGGGAGACACTGTGACACCATGGGCCAAGTGAGGACTGTGGCTGTTTCGATAAAGTAGGATAGCATCCTCCCAGTAATCCACTCAAACCTCATGCACAAGATGAATATGGCATCGGCGGATGACTGGGCTCACAAACGCTATGGGATACCAAGCGAAGGAACAGTTATCCATACAGATAGCTGAACGAACGAACTACAAGTTCTATGGAACAATGGGAAAATATGCAACTGTATTTTAGGCGGAAGTTATGGCAATAGCCAAAGCCATAGACCACTATTTAATAGAAGATACAAGGGAAAGATAACCATAGGCACTGACAGTAAGACAGCGATCGGGGCGCTAACAAATACAGTGCACAGATCAGAACTTACGAGTAGATGTCTGGAGGCAATTCATAAACTAACGAAAACCGTCAGAGTCACCCTGCAATGGGTCCCTGGACACAAAGGGATCCCGGGGAATGTAATGGCTGATAAACTCGCCAATTTGGGAGCTGAGGAAGACGCACCTGGGAAAATTGGGAATTTTATATAACACGGATATTACAGAGCTAGTAACATGGATAGAGAAACGGTTCGATGAGAACTGGGAAAAGACAAAAGCTAGACAATCAAAGACTATTATTGGAGAAGAAGAAGACCTATGGAAGGACCTACCAATGCGCATAAAGGACTTCAATAGGGTGCAAATGAGAAACCTGACAGGCATACTGATAGGTTATTGTGGAAACAGACACTACTTTTACAAGATAGGAAAAATCAAGACAAATATATCTAGATGGTGTGGAGAGGAAAGAGATGACGCCATGCTTATACTTAAAGATTGTCCAGCACTAGAGCACATCAGAGAAAAATGTCTAGGAATGGCATGGCTGGACCTAAAGGACAAAAGATTCTAGTAAACAAAATGACAGCGCCAGATCGGTGCCAAAAGGAATGCATACATAAGGGACAGGACAGGGTTCCGAAACCTGTGTATGCTTAAAGGTTGGTGTAGAGCATAATGGGTTTAAGGCCTCAGTGCTCAGGGCCCCAGCGAGGAAACTCACCATGTTACGATACGAGACGATATGAGATATTACATTACACGGCACTTTTTAGACAACTCGGTAGTACCACCACCGAAGACTACTACATCTAGACTAGTCTCCAATAACCGAACCCCAGTCCACAGCACAGGGTGTTATCTCACAGGAAGCGGTGTTTTTCGATACGGTCAATAAAAATAATTTCGTATTTGTTGTTCCGTTGTTACCGGAATATTTTAATTAATTTATTAAATTTTGAATTTAAATAAAAAAATTGGAATGGTTAACGATAAATACTGGAACGCGAAAAAACAAAAAGTTAAAAGTCCCTTTTTAAAACCTTTCAAAAAGTTGTTTTAAATCATTAACAATAAAATTAATGATTTATAACAAATCAGCGACCTTTAACTTGGCACACTCTGTAGGTCATTACGACGCTTAGTTATTTCGCTTTATTATAAAGTTATGTATTAATTTCATGATGTGTGTATGGCATTCACAAATCAATAAATTAAATAATTTAAAAAAAAATGCGTAGCCCTGATCGTAAAATGTCTATGGTAATTATAATATGCCTGTGAGATGTCTGATTTTACTACCTAGAATTTAGGTATTGAATATTATAGATTAGTAATGAATGAAAAGTAAATTTGTTTTATAAAATAGTAAAAATGTATAAACTTAACTAATCTTGTGTATTTTTTTATCTGAAATAGGATTAATGGATTATGTTAACAGTATTGGTATTTATTTTTCATGAAATAAAACTACACAATATAGTTTTCCGCCATAATAAACTGAACACTAATCAGAGCGAATTAAGTCACTTCTGTGTCATGTTTGTATTTCAACATTCTCCTTACTGTTTATTTGTTTTTATCAAGTATGTTGTGGTTTCCAGCGATTAGGGGCCTTCTTTCAAGTTACCAAACCCAAAATCCCGAATTTTAAATAATGAAACAAGGCTTTCCTAAAGCAAATAGGCTAATTTTGCTAAAATTTAATTTGTGGATGCTAGGAGAGTTTGTTGCGTCGAACCATGACTTTTGTTGGGCAGAATTAGCAAACGTTAAAACTTTCTTTAAAATTGGTTTAAATTATAAATGGTAATTTTAAGATAAGTTAAATTTAGAGCTTATGTAGTTAAAATTTATTTGCAATTTATTGTAACATCAAGTTTTATACCTAGAACTAGATAATTATTCACATCACACTATTTTTTAAGTTGTAAAGTAAATTAAAAATATACATCAAAGTAATCTATCCAAAAATAAATTAAAGAATTTGATTAACATATTTTAAACCTCGCCTTACAACCACATTTTTCGCATCGTCAGGTTATGTTGAACGTAAACAAATAGATTAGATTAGATTATTTAAGCGGAGATGGCGAAAAATGACCTCCACCACTGCAACCTTACCAGATTTATTGTGGTTACTCCTATCGTTCTTTAGAGTACCTTGTCCAAGCCCGTCTTCTTAACTAGACTCCAGAGTCTCGACACTGGCCACTCCATATAACTTGCCGGTTTTGGCTTCTCCTCCCCAAGCCTAGTAAACCTAAGCCTGCATAGTGCTTCGCAATGGCACCACACATGTAAGGCTGTTTCTTCAGCCTCCTGGCAGAACCTACACAGGCTATCCTCCACCAGGTTTATTCTTTCCAGGTGCTTGTTGAGATTACAATGTCCTGTTAGTTGACCTACCGTTATCCTTACGACCTTACGGCTGTGGCTCAGTAGGTCCGATGTAAACTTGGCCGAGCGGGTCTTAATGAACTGCTTTGCCTGTCGTTGTCCCGGTGTTTGTACCCACCAGCTTTGAAACTGTCTGTCTACCCAACTCTTAATAGATGCTTTGAAGAGACCTGCCGAGATACCGCAGAATGGCTCCGGGCCTATCATTTCCGCGGCTGATCCTCTTTTGTCGGCCTCTTCGTTGCCTGGATGGCCCTCGTGGCCTGGTACCCAGGCTACCGTAAGTTTGTTTGCCAAGCCGACTTTTTCCAGGGCCTGTATACAGTCCCCGACTAGTTTGGAATTAACTTTTGGGGAACTGATGGCCTTCAGGGCCGCTTGGCTATCTGAGTAAATAACGATATTTTTTCCTTTACTCCCCTTTTCTTTAATCCTCACGGCGCAATGCACTATTGCTGCGATTTCCGCTTGGAAAACCGTGGCGTGCTGACCGAGACTTAAGATTACCTTTTCTCTAGGCTTATCTCCATAGATGCCAGCTCCTACACCCTTGTTGGTCTTGGAGCCATCTGTATACCAGATATGATCGGCTTTGATTGGAGGGCCTCCTTCCAGTCCTCCCTATCTGGTATGACAATACGAAAGTGTCTATTGAAGATGAAACGAGGGGTTATCCTGTCTGAGGGCATCTCAAACAATGAGCTGACCTCTTGGTCCTCCTCTATTTCCCATCTTGGAGTCCTTCGGTGTTCTATAATTGGACTTTGACCTCCTTTGAGCCTATAGAGTACCGCCTTTACTTGCCCCTGTATGTAGATGTGTAGTGGCGGCAGGTTTAGCAGCACTTCTAGGGCTGCGGTTGGAGTTGTTCTCATAGCTCCCGTGATGCATACGCATGCTAGCCTTTGCACACTTTGAAGTTGTCTGATTGCTACGGTCTGTGAGACCCTTGCCCCCAGGCAACTGAACCATAGGTTATCATGGGTCTTATTACCATTTTATAAAACCACATGTTCATCTTTGGGTTAAGTCCCCAGCTTTTTCCACAAAGTCTGCGACATCTCCCGAGGGCAATTTTTGCCTTCTGAACAAGTTTGTTGAGGTGTGGTCCCCAGTTCATCTTTTGGTCAAAAGTGACTCCTAGATACTTAACCTCTTTTGAGAAGGGGATTTCCACTCCATTGAGCTTTGGACATCTGAGTGCCCTTGGTGCTCTTTTCTTTGTGAAGGGAACAATAACGGTCTTTTGTGGATTAACCGACAGACCTTCCTCCCTGCACCATTCGTCTACGATGTTCAGTGCGTTTTGCGTCCTTTCTGAAACAAAGTCTAAGTGCTTACCTCTAACTACGATGGCTATGTCGTCTGCGTATCCGAGGCAGTGAAACCTCTCTTTGGCCATTTTTGCCAGAAGGTCGTCGACTAGGATCGCCCAGTATAATGGTGATAGAACGCCTTCTTGTGGGCAGCCCCTCCCCACCTCAGCTTCTATGGTGTCCTCGCCCAAGGTGGATCTAATGACCCTGTTTCTTAGGCTGGCCTCCATCCAGTAGCATATGGTGTGCGGGATGTTCCTTCGTTTAAGAGCCTTCATTAACGATCCTGTTGGAACGTTGTTGAACGCTCCTCTATGTCTAGAAATGTGCCAAGCGCTATCTCTTTGTCATCGATTGACTTTGTCAGGAGTCTGCTCAGATCGTCCAGAGCGGAGTCCGCAGACTTTCCTGATTGATAGGCATACTGGCGGTCACTTAAAGGGTATAGTGATAGTATGTTATCCCTTATGTATCTATCCACAATTTTTTCCAATGTTTTGAGCAGGAACGAGGATAGACTTATAGGTCTATATGACTTAGGCGTTTGGTCTGAAATTCTGCCTATCTTTGGCAGGTAGACTACTGTAGCCTTTTGCCATATTTTTGGTATGTAGCCCCAGGCAATGCATGCTCTGAAAATTTTGCAGAGATGCGGCAGTAATATGGCCATGCCTTTTTGGAGAACCGCCGGGTAGATTTCATCCGGGCCTGGCGACTTGTATGGGTGGAACTCGCCTATGGCCCATTTGATTTTTTCATAAATAGCCCTAGGGTTTCCTTGTTAGTGCTTGTGAAGGCCCCGTCCGTTCTTTTTAGGGGGCCGGGAGCACTCGCAGTACCTTCTCTTGCGAGGACTCTGTGGATCCTGGCGCATTCCGGGGTTTCTGTGATTTGTTCACAGAATTGTTCCCAGGAAATTCTTTTCGCCTTGCGGATCTCTTTGTTGTACTGCGTAAGTTTCGTTTTGTACGTTGCCCAGTCTTGGTTGAGTTTGGCCTTGTTAAATAGCCTTCTCACCTCGGATCTAAGACCCTCTAGGTGACTATTCCACCAGACTGTTTTATTTCTTTGTTGTCTTGTTTGTTCTGGACAGTTTTCTTTATAGGCCGTTTTTATTGCCTCATTTAGTTGGTCTACTGCCAGATCAAGACCCTTCGTTGTGAAGATTGTTGCCGTGCCCCCCTTGAGTGACTCCTCTAGTGCTCTTTCATAGCCTTGCCAGAGTGTCCTCCTTGGGTTACGGAATTTCTTGACGGCTAGTCTAGAAATTGTTAAATCAAATCTGATGTGGCGATGATCTGAACACGATGGTTCGTCAGAGACATGCCAGTTTGTGATGGTATCACTGACATCATGGCTACAAAAAGTAAGGCAAGGACCTCACGCCTGGTTGATGTCACAAAAGTGGGTTCTATGCCTATGTTAGCTATGTCTAACCCTTCACTTATAATAAATTCATGCAAGGACTCACCTCTACTGTTTGTATTGGTGCTTCCCCAGATTGTGTTGTGGGCGTTGACGTCACCTCCAACTATTACTTGTTGTCTTCTCCCTCTGCAGTGGCCTATGATGTCCTCCATTAGGGATGGTGGACAGGTCCTTTCTTCTCCGGGGAAATAGACGCAGCAGACTACCCAGGTCTTAGTCCCTTCCTCTGCCGTTGTTGTGGTTGCCTGTACTGTAACAAAGTCCCTAGAGCAGAGCTCCGAGATTAGTGTACAGCTGATGTTATTACTATTATAAAGAATACAAGCTCTTGGGTTGTTATCATGATATAGTAACTTACCTCCAGATGGATTGAGTCCTCTGATGGCTCCGTTGTTTAGCCATGGTTCCTGTATAAGGGCGATATCCAGGCCTTCTTCTTGGAACCTTCTACACAGCACGGCTGAGGCAGCCTTGGCATGGTGAAGGTTCACTTGGATCACCTTTATGGTATCCATTGTAACTAAGAGGGGCTGGGGGATCGACTCCTCAACAGGGCCTCCCCCTCCGTGGCGGTGTCCATTTGCTGATAGACTGTATGTCTTTTCAGCGGACTGGTGCCACTTTGAGCAGAAGGCTCGTCAGTATCGACCTCCCGTTCCCTCTCCTCCGGTGCTATGGGCCCGGCCTTCGATGCACTGGCCTCGGGTTCCTCAGCGGTCCTTTGTGTGAGCCCGGCCTTTGATGTGCTGGCCTCGGGGTCTTCAGCAATTAGTTGGACTTTTTTGTCCTGCTTTTTCCGGAACTTGAGCTTTCCGAATCCGAAGTATGGGCTCATGTTCAGTTTTTCCAGACCCTCGAGGGACTGTTTGTCCATGGAGAAGGTCCAGAGTTGGCCTTTGTCCTTTGGGACTGCTCCCCAGGACTTCCAACAAGTTTGTGTTTAGGCCTTTATTGCCTACCGATATCCTTTTTAGGATTCTTTCAGCTGGCATTCTTTCCTCCCGTTCATCCGGGATGAAAACGGTGCAGGTGACTGGCTTTGGCAAGTCCTTGTCTGCCAGTGCCTTTAACACTGCTCCCTCCCAGGGCTTGAGTGTTGGCACCGTCTTTGTTAGCCATTCTGCGCTGCTTTTCTCAGCGCAGGTGACTTCAAGGTATCCCGGCCTGTGGTTGCATTTTTGAAAGCTTACAACCTGGCCATCTGGGATGTTGTCGTAAGCGTTCAAAATTGAGGCTTGGACTTCCTCCATCCTTTCGGTCGTTAGCTGGTCTTCTGGGTAGCCTTCGCTGACGATAGCAACTTTCTCGCTGCTTGCTGCAGCCTTGTACGACATGCTAGTCATAGTG
The DNA here is from genome assembly GCA_019359885.1 of Listronotus oregonensis. Taxonomy (NCBI): domain Eukaryota; kingdom Metazoa; phylum Arthropoda; class Insecta; order Coleoptera; family Curculionidae; genus Listronotus; species Listronotus oregonensis. The sequence continues at coordinate 38,582 of JAHBCN010005737.1, read as the reverse complement.
GCCGGTTTTGTTAGCTTGTCTCCTCTCGGCTTTTTGAATTGCCTTTTATGGGGAGTACTGTCCTCGGATCTCGTCCTTTTTGGGTTTGGCTGGCTGCTGTGGCCTGTTCAGTGGCCTTCGAGTCCTTTGCCTTACCCATGCGTTTTGCGTGTGCGATGAAGTTTTCTTTAATCACGGCACGTTTAGCCTCAGCGCGGCTTTTGCCTGTTTGAATCAAGGCTCGCACACGAGCTCTAGAACTTCCTGACAGATTGGCCTTAATGACCTGTTCATCTGTCAGGTTGTCAATCTCCTCTATGGAGTTTGCCTTGTAGCTGGTCGTGGCTAACTTTTTGCCTGTGACCTTGCCTGGTTGGTTTAATGGTTGTTTGCTACCCATATAGTTCCCACGAGTAGCTAGGGAAGTATTCGGTCCATCCAGCCAGAGCCCCGCATGACTAGATAAGGCATGCGATACAGGGGGGTGCTGCCTGGTGCTCCCGGGGGAACGTTCGCGATCACATATATCCTTGTGACCATTCAGCCTTCGGCACGTTGCCTTCCACCTTGGCTTAGGATTGTGTTTAAATGTATGTGTGTGTGTGTGAGCGTGATGATGTGTGTATTGTGTACCTGTGTGCTCCCTCCTCTTTTTCCGGGCTTGGGACCGGTCACTTGATCGGCGCGAAAGGCACTCCGCGACAATAATTGTGCTTAGCCGAGGAGCGCCGCAATGCCGACCAACTGAGCAGAGTTAACGTAAACAAATAACTTGCCCAAAGCTTTTATTAATGTGTTATAAGATTGAAAAAACCGTTCACCACCTGTACACTTTAGAATTCATTGTTTAAATTAAATACAAAATAGGGAATTTTTCACGCACCTAATATTTATGTTTGCAGAAACGTGATGTCACCAGCAACGCGCGATGAGCAAAGGTGAGCGTATTAGCTGCAATTTAAGGGCTCCCGCGCACTAGCAACTTTTTCGAAGCAACTATTTAGTTGCTTTGAACAAATTCGAATGAAACATACGGTATTAAATGCGACCCCGCGCACAGGCGACTTTTTAGTTGCCGAAACTAAATAATTGCGTCCGGACCTATTCCGAGGGTGAGTAAATAACCGGCAGAAATGGACTACGGGGGTTTCTTTCTAACCGCGCGCACTGTCAACTATTCAGTTGCTTGAAGGCCCATGTTCGGAGCGCTTTTATTACTATACAGTGTGTCCCAAATTGGTGGGGAATGTATGGGGAACTTGGAAACCACGATAGATAGAAAATCGGTTAAATGGGGAAAGTTTTGGACAATTATGTTAGTAAGCTAATGCCGTTTACTACATGGTTTTATCTATTCAGGTTTTTGAGAAATTTTGAAAAAACCTAAAACATGCATTTTCGAAAATCGTCCATATTTTTTTTATAAGTGAAAATTTTTCAAATCTGTAAAAACTTCTTCACAGCAACTTTTTTTGTAGAATATGACCGAGTAGTCAATTTTTATTTTCTACGTTTCGGGTTTTTAGAATCATCATCAACTTTATTTTTTCATATGGACGCCATATTGGATTTTTACGCAGCCAAATAGTGTTTTTTATTCTGATTTCAACAATGTATAACATGTTATAATTTAAGAATTTATAACCTCATTTATTTCAAAAAACAAATATTTTCTCAGTTGGCCTTGATTCCGGCGACCGTCATTTTTTTGTAAACAATAAAATATTAGTAATTGGCAAAATAGATAAGCTGAACAGATAAGACTAACAAGGTACCTTGAAGATTTAAACATTGAATTACCATCGAGATTTCCTTTGCAACATGATCTATCACCACCATGAATACTGAAAATGCCCTTAGTGAACAAAACGCTTTTAAGGTATGATAAAGCTGAAGATAATCCAACCATTATTGGAAACACCTTTAAAAAATATTATACGATCACCAACAATATGAGCAGGTATATACAGATTCTTCCAAGTCCGTAGAAGGAGTAGGCTCTGCTGTAGTAACATCAAAAGACACTCTCTATTTTAAACTCCATCCAATGTCCAGTGTTTTTACGGGTGAGCTTTATGCTATTCTTTAAGCTTTAGTTTTCATTAGGGAAAACCAACAAAAGGGAAGATTTTTAATTATTACTGACTCTCTTAGTGTACTTAATAGCTTCCAGAAAATCTACAGTAAAAACTCAATAATAAACATAATTAAAAAAGTACTTCATGACCTTGCAGTTGCTGGAAAAGAAGTTAAATTTATATAGGTTCCTTCACATATTGGTATTATTGGAAATGAGAAAGCAGACAGAGCAGCCCGTTGTAGGGTCCAAATTCCAGAGGCAAAGGTTGTGCATCGACTGACAGTAACTGACGCTAAACAGTTTATTAAAAACCACATTACTAGTGCGTGGCAATTAAAGTGAAACCATTCGGCTACTAAACTTCGCAAAATAAAAAACACAGTGCTACCCTGGCCTAATATCCCAGTGCGATGAAAAGAACAAGTGCTTATCTCTCGCTTAAGAATAGGAAATATCAAATTAACCCACAGTTATCTTATAACGCGATCAGACCAACCCAACCCCAATAGTGCTGAAAGACAGGCATGTCAGATTCCCCTGGACATTGTAAAAACACTTGGAAAAGACTGTGACTATAACGCCATCATAAGATTTCTAACTACCACTGGTGTAATTAATGAGCTTTAATTAAGAATTTAAATGAATTAAGTTGCTAAATGTATTTTCAAAACCTAGAATGTCTAATAGTGTTTGTGGAATATAAAAATGTATTAAAATTTTAAATTCATTTTGGTGAGACATCCTGATTAGAAATAATCCAATGTCCCATTTAAAAATCTAGGGTAATCTCTGAGGAACATAGTAAAAAAATTATGAAGATCGAGATATTAAGACTTTAAAGACCGATTGCAAGTAAAGTTTAGGCCAGTTTTTGGATATCACACTCTATGGTTACGATAAAAAATATTTCATTTAAATGTTGTTACTCTGGACCTGAAAAATAACGTATTTTGGTTAAAAATCACATGTTAGGTGTGTTTTCTTATTTAAAGATTTTAAGAGGCAGATGTTTTAAAATTCTTTATCTTTAATTCCGAAAATCAATGTGATGCTAATTAAGAATCTTAGGTGAAAATTTGGAAATTACAAATGGCGAATTTTGGCATTTATAAACCTATTTACCTTAGATTTAGGAATAAGGGTTTTAAGGGTACTAGGTCAAAATTTGAAAACTAATAATCTTTGGTCAAAATTTAAACATTTTAAATGGCTTATTCAAAATGGCGAATTTTGGCATTTATAAACCGATTTGTCCCAAATTAGAAATATAAGGAATCGATTCCTTTTTGAAATCAGATCCTTTCAAAAAGGAATCGATTCCTGGATTCGATTCCAAAAGGGTTCGATTCCTACCCAGCTCTGTTGAGGCGGTAGAGCCTGTCGTAATGATGTATTTTGGTAAGTTATTCGAGTTCCAAGGGTAATCCGAGCTTAATCGAATATTTTTATGCTTATTCTAAAATAATTAAAGACCTTATTTAAATGTTTTTTTAATTTATCAAACAGCTTATAAAATTGCCCATCAGAAAGTCTGGAACTAATTATTGGATGTACCTTTGCTTGTTTTTGCGACGTCTCAGAATAAGCTCAACAGCGCAAGTAGCTTCTACGAAATCCATTGACTACAAAAAGAAGCAACTATTTAGTCGCCAGTGCGCGATGGCGGACTACTCACTGGTGAGTAAATTATTTAGTTGCCGGTGATTAAAGTAGCCAGTGCGCGGGGGGCCTAAAAACTTAAAATGAAATTTGTTTTGTTTGCCTTAAACTTATTTTTTGCAAATATAAAATATTTTTTGTAAATAGCAGATACTTTTGAACATCGTAGGAAAGTTTTTCGATTCAGCCATCACGCTTTATATGCAGTGGCGGCTCCTCCATTGGGTCATTTGGTCAATGACCTCCCAATATTTTTCACTAATATTTCCGAACAAAAACATAATAATGATATAAATGAAAAAAACTATTTTTTTTTCAATCTTTTAATTTTTCCTTTATTGTTCTAAACATATAAACTCGTTGATCGATTTCTGGATTTCACATGCTTCGCGCAGCGATCTCCAGATCGGTGGTTATGTTTGTTGGCCAAAAACCGGGCTGCCTGCCTTCATTGACCGCATTGTTTTAAACGGAGCCGAGTCGAGTTTTCCCGATCTAATTTACGATTGGGCGATTTTGGCTGCTTTCCGAAGCAGTGTAATCGCATGATCTGGGTCAACAGCCGCAAAGAGGAAATTTAAGCATTTTTCTAGGTGTTTGTTTGTTATACGGTTATTATAGAACGGATTATATACGATTTTAGGAATTTATTTTTTGTTGGTGTATGTTTTTGTAATGTAAATTAGGAAACAGTGCATTTGTTGACAATTTTGTGTACGTTACCGATGACAACTGTAGAGAGCGAAAGATGCTTCTCTACATTAAATAGAATAAAGACATTTTTACGCAACACAATGGGGGAAGGTAGACTCTCTGCGTTGGCCATGTTAAGTATTGAAGAAGAAGTAATCAATCATTTTGCAAGACAGAAGGATTGAACTAAAATTTATGACTATTTAGGTAAGTTAAGTAACCCTTTTTATTTTTTATTATATAAATATGCTTATTTTTAACCTATAAGTTTCCGTCATACCTCTGACATAGAGATATTACTTACTGTCAGGTGTGAGATTTTTTTTTAGAATATGTTGTGCAATTTTTCTGTTTAAACAGATGTCGATGCATATTATTTGTTATATTGTTATTTTTCTTAGTAAATAGAAATATAATTCTTTAAATAAATTAATCTTGCTAAATCATTTATTTTTAAATGTTCTTTCTTGTTTTTTCTTTGGAGTAAACGTCTGTGTGAAATAAAATACCTAAAATTGTGTTTTTTTAACTAAAAATCAGTTAAGCCATATGCATTTGAAGTTTTAACTAATGACCTCCCCGAAAGATTGACCACGAGCTGCCACTGTTGTAATGTATACTTAAGTGCCGTTTTACACATCCAAAAATTATTCCAAAAATTATTGTCATAAATGAGCCGAAGATTTAGCCAATAATCATTTTGATTTTTGAAGGTTTAATTTTTCTAATTAAAATTTTTGCAATACAAATATTGTGTTCTATATTTTAACCAAGGATATTGAGGAAATGCGCGAAAATTGAAGCAGAACAATTTTCTGGGTCGGTGATGTAGGTTCACCCTAAGACATAGTCTAATTTAAATCAAATTCCCAATTCGTCAAATGCATTTTAAAATCTTAATTTACTTTCAGAATTTTATATTCAACATATAACAACAATTAAGTACATTAAGTGATTTAATAATTTTAGGAAAAAATGTCCGTTCTGTATTAGGCTACTTCATAAACAGCTGTTTACAAAATTAACGCTTGTATACATAAATATCACATATATTCTAAGTACTAAACACTTATCTACTATTTATAAAAAATTTCACCACAAAATTCACCTAATGTTTTGTATGTGTAAAACGGCTTTAAGACAATACACTTCCGTGCCCGTGCAAACTGGAACCCGGTACACTCAGCTCTTTAGTTATCAATATTAAACGTGTCAAAAATCAAAAAAACTTTTAAAAAATGTCAATACAGCTTCTTAACTAGCAGAAATTAAAATTAAATGAAATTAAATGTTTTTACCAGCATAACAATTTATCGGCTACATCTGCCTCTTACCAGGTCCATCACCAACTGCGAGATAAGCAATTTATACTATTTTTTTTAGTTGTTATTATTGCCATAGTAATCTAAGCTAATGTATGTTGTTAGGCATACATTTGCAATTCGATAAAATTAAGAGACACTTTATATTTAAATATTTTAATTTTTCTGAGAAAAGTAATTTAAAAAAAAAATCTGCGTGTTTGTTAGAGTATAATTTAGTTAGTATACAGTTTAAAAAATATAACACATTACTTAAAATCCGAAATAATGCTTATTAGTATTTTTTTACCTGGAATAATATGTAACAATTAAATTTAATTTACTTATTCGAGTCTTACTCTCTTTTATGAATACCAGGGTTATGCTACTAACAGAACATAGAAACAATTATCTCTATTTAAAAATGTATCTTACTTTTAATAATGACCCTTATAATACAAAACATCCATGGCCACAGCAACTTAAAAAAGTTCGGTATCCTCTTTTGAGTCAGAAAGTATTTTACCCCTTTTAATCTGTACACTTTGTACGTATCGCAAAACAGACTTTAACTATCTCTTTCTACAGAAAATCCGCCCTTTTCTACGACTTTATTTAAAAAAATTCTTCCGTATAATTCGTCCTCTAACAGCTCCTAATAGGATCCGACAAAGTACTTCTCTTATGCATTCCTTTGTAGTTTCTGGAGAAGCCAAGAGCTTTCCACTTTGTCCGCTCCTTTATCCTTTAAAAAACTGTATGTTTTCCACTTAATTACTGTTTCCATTTCTGGAAAATATCCTTTCTCACAACCCTTGCCATTTTTCATTCAATATTTAAAGAAGGGCCGTTTATCGAATCATCTCAATCTTAGGTTAGGTTTAAAGTGAGTGGACCTTTCACGTCGTCCACCGCGACCGCTCGGTCTATTGTGGCTCACGCCTTTTTATATGTCTCCCAATAGGATCAGACTTCTAATCATTCCGATATCAAAGTGAGAGAGAGCTCTTTCATCTCCCTTTACTCGTGCCGCTACCGGACACGAGCACAATATGTGTTCTGGTGTCCCTGTCTCCTGGAAAGTATGACGAGCAGACAATTAGGTCCGTCATGCCCTCCTCTTCCGGTATAGTGACGTGGGTAGCTACCAGGTCCTTGTTACAGGAACCAGGAAGTAATAGTCCACCACGGCAGAACCCTGCATCAGCGCAGTAAGGCTAGATACTTCGAGAGGTCGCCCTGTATCTCAGAGGCACCGTTGGAGACACCTTTTTAATTCACAGGATGTCATTCACTCATCACCACGGTATGCTAACACCTTGAGTTAAGCCTTGTGTAAATGCATTACTTTGCAGTTCGCAATCAATAGTGTGTCTAATCTAGATTACCTCTGGATTGAAAGCTGCTATAGCTGAGGTTTTTCGAAGGCATAACAAGCAAATTTTTAAAGAAATTGAAAATGTCTCCATTTGCTTAGACGACCTATTAATTTTTCTGATAATATCGCACAACACAATAAAATTTTGAAAAAATTTCTTTCACGTGCCTAAGAAAATAATATTAAATTTAATAAAAACAAATTTTAATGTAGTCTGAGGGAAGTACGATATTTGTGACATATATTTATAGATGGTACCTACATTTAGACCTGATGACGATAGAATATTAACCGTACCTGATTATGATATTTCAACTGACAAAGCTGCATTGCAACGATTTTTAGGTGTAGTTAGCTATTGAAGAAATTTTGTACCTAATTATCTGAATCATACAGCCCTTAGTTAGTTCATCCTCGGTATGCCAGTTGTTCAAAACTAAGCGGCTATTTTTAACAGGTTGTACATTGCTATAAGCTTATGGTAATTTGGTACTGCCTTCCAAGCGTTAATACCCAGATAATTTAAGTTTGTAATAGCACACTTGCAATTAAACCCAAAACCTCATGAACAGCAAGCTGCACAAAATGCCTGAATTTGGGAACACCAAAAAGAGACGCATAAATATTTAATATTTAAAATATCAATTAACACTCTTTTAAAAAATACAGCCATGAAGATTTCTAGGTTTTAAGAACATTCGAATAAAATACTTGCAGATAAACAAAATAAAGAATTATTTATTTATGGGGGAACGAGCTAACTGTTAAACAAGAAGATGGCGAACGCTATAAGCTTCATATAATATTTCACTATTTATTACGAAAGCAGGAAAACCACACACAATTCGCATCGAATTACTTTAACAGCAGTCAAAGTTATTATAAAAACTATTCTTTGTCATAACTTTTTCCGTTTGCTGCCAACCCTTGGACTTTCTTTATGCTTTGCCTGTTCAAGGAGCAAATCTATGACATTTTAGACACTGAGATGGGTTTTAATCATTTCGCAATTGCTGATAAAGCAAAAATCATTAAATTTAGAAAAGGAACTCGGAGAGCTCACAACCAACGAAGAAGTAATAGTAAATAGAAATAGATAACTCTAAAATCCCTGGGAAGCATTTTGGAAAATGCTTCAGATATTTTAGGTTTTATTCTCTTTGTCTTATTGAACTTAGTGTAGTAACAAATTTATTTTTTAGAAAGTAGAATAGACTGCAATCACAGAGCAGTGTGATTTGCAGCTAATGTTGACAAAAAGCAAATTATTAAAACTTCACTAACCTCAACCATCTCATTAGTTGTTATCATTACTTTTTATGTTTCTATTTATTCTTAAGTAAACATTTGTCCTACCACTTCTGATGATCTTTTTATGTTCTAGGTTGTGCTTTTAATACATTTATTTTATATTCATCATATTTATCATTAACCCCTTTTCCACATATGCCTCTACTATAAATAATGTACACCAGTATTTTAAAACTTGATATAAATATTATTATACCAAAAAACTTGTTTAAAATAAGGGCCAGATTCCTATCCAAAAATTTTGGCCTCTTAAACCACTGAGTTCTGAAATTAGATCAAGTTCTTTTTTGACTCGGCAAGTTTTTTATTGACCTGTCTGTATTACTAATTGTTCTTTATTATTAATAGAAACAGTTCTTTGCTTTAATACAGATAGATCAGTAAAAAACTTGCCAAGTCAAAAAAGAACTTGATCTTATTTTAGATTTCAGGCCGAGATTTATGAATAGGAACTTGGCTCTTATTTTGCATAAGCGTTTTTGGTATGATGTCTTTTTTTGTTGGTTTTACGAATGAAATAAGATCCTGCCTGTATTTTAAATTCTAACACAATTATGACCTCAGAAACTAATCAGATTGCAAACTTCTAAAATACTCCCTAAATATACGATGTTTCTTTGAGTGAAAATGTGCTGTTTTTAGAATTTTTCCTTTACTTGTGTTCTAAAATTCCCCATAATTATAACCAGTAAGTCACTAGTCAGTCAGTCAGTAGTGAAATGGGCGATTTCGAATATCTCAGACCCATAACTTTTTAATTTTTGTACAGGCAATAAAATATGTTTATTTGGAACGATAACGAAGTTATAATATGGGGAAAATATGCTAAACCCTTTCGTGTAACATACATACTATCGTGCGCCTAGACAGGAGATGAGAAGAGAATATTTTTTTTTGTAAAAAGGGTAGTGGTCAAGAAAGGTTGCTCTGTCTTAAAGTCTTCGGTAAGACTGATCTCTACGTCAATTTGCACTATTTTTTTAACCTAATATATACACGGAAAGACAAAATCAGACTTTGCCTCCAAATCATTGCACGTCTACAAGCCTACAATTATTAATAAAACGATAATATACAGTATCTTCACGTTCCCGTAAACAATATTGGCGGAATATGTGTTTTACTGATTCTGAATCTTCGCGATACTCGTATTTCCGGATTTAATTTTTGACTTTTTTCGTCTAGCGGTATATCTAATCATTTTTTTAACCATTTATTTTAGTTCTGGTTTCGTTTAGCAGAGTGACGGTTGTTTTAAGGTGACTATTTTATGGGAGATTTTTTTTAATGAATAAAAAGGTAAGATGAATATTCATAAAGATATTTTTATAGTTGTCCTCTGTAGGGACAATGCCCACTGTTGGTTTTATTTATTTAAAACGAATATTTTTGATTAGTAAAAACAACGTAATTTTTTTGTTTATTTATAACGATTTATTTCTTGTTAGCCTAGGTAGTTGTAATTACACAAAACAATTTCTCATTACTGTCGCAACTGGCAACAATTTAATTAAAAGGTCATTGTAAAATTGTATTTATGACGCATTATTTATACCGTAACTTATCCAAAATGTCATCTCCACCGAAATTATTAAATTGTAAAAAATTGATTATAAAGCAATTATATTATTAAATGCCGAATTTTAAGGAAATTGAGTGATAAAGAGATCTATAAAATATTCTAACATTTTTAATGATTTCTGCTCTTCGTATGCAACCGGCAAAAATTGAAAAACCAATGTTTGTGTCTACACATTAAAAAATACACAACATATTAGCAAATGTCAAATTTGGTTTTTAAAATTAACTGCAATTTAATTACTTTTCAAAAATTGTTATATTTATGAAAACATTTTTTATCAACACTTTTTATTAAATTTAACTGGGATGTCGATTTGTAAAAGAAACATTTCAGTTTTGTTAAATAATTTTTTTAAAGTGAGCAAAATAACTCATTATTAAAACAAACAACTAATAAATTATATGCAATTGATAGTTATGTATATGTTTCTAACTTTTTTTGTCAAAGGCTAGTTTAAAGTAGCTATTTTGTCGTGGCGGATTCAATAATTAAAAAGCACTAGTTGGTTACAGGCCTGATTAACAAATAACGAGTTAAGAAAATGTAGGATTATGTGGTATCCCTTTTGCTTTAATTAAAATCATTTTCCAAAATGTTCTTTAGGATTCCACGGAAAAAAATACAAGAGATGACTTAATTTACATTTTTTTAATATTAGGAAAGCCACAAATATCGGCCTGTTTAGACCTAGGATTTGCAATTTTTTTTATCTATAAAGTAAGAAATGGGACAGGGGAACACTTTGAGAAAGATAATTTTAATTTTAAAATTTGCGAAAAATCAAACTTTCAAAGGCAAATACTCTATTTGTATTTTGTTTGTGTATTTAGACAAATTTTATCGTCAAATCCCAAATTTCCCAAATTATCTATGTTCATCTAAAAACCATAGCCAGTTAAAAAATTTTAACTTACAATTTTCTTACTATTTTTACGGGTCCTAAATGTTAATAATAATTATTCGTCTGAATATATTTTTTTCTGTTTATTTTTTAATAAATAATTTTGGGATAATCAAACTTTATTTATAAAAAGTCATAAAAATATTTTTGAAAAGATAAATAGTAAAGGAGATATAAACGAAAATGTGATTCTGACCAAAAATTTTAGTCTAACAATTTTTTTATATTAATGTAAATTTTGGGACTTTTTTTAATTAAAAATCCTTTTTTTTTCAATCTTAAATTACAGAAAAAATCCAACAATACAAAATTTTGAAAAAATCCTGAAAATTCGGTTTTTTAATTATAACTCTAAAAGTATTAAGTTTAGGCAAACAGGTTTAATTACTAAAATTAAAGATCTTGTAAAAATATATAATTTATGTAAGATAAAATTTCGTGTAGCTCTTATAGATTTAGAGATATTGACGTTTTAATTAAAAAAAACGGTAATATCTTTTATGCAACAAAAAATTAAGCTTTAAAAATTGTCTATATCAAAAGTTATTTAAATATTTTTAGTGAAATAAATAATAAAGGATATATAAACGAAAATATGATTTTAACCAAAAAATTCAGTCCCAAAATAGTTGTTTTATTAATGTAATTTTTGAGGTTCGTTTTAATAAAAATAATTTATTTTATTTATTTGAATCCCAAATCACTCAAAATTTGCAAAAAAAAACGAAAATTAAAAAAATATTTTCAAATTTTGCCATACCTTGAAAAAATTCCAAATATTCAGTTTTTTGATTATAACTTAAAAAGTATTGTATTTAGGGAAAAAAAGCTATATAACTTAAATTAAAGGTCTATAAAATTAATGTTTTATAAAGTTTTGTGTATCTTTAATAGTTCTGGTTAGTTACAATTTCTTAAAATTTGTAAATAAAATTATTAAAATAAAATGAAACTCCAGGAAAAACAATCTGACCGGATTAATAAAATAATGTTATTTGTCCGGTACCTGGATTAATAAATATAAATTATTTTTCCGGTACTCGGATTAATAATTATAAATTTTTCGTACAGTACCTGGAATAATAATTATAAATTATTCGTACCGTAGTTAGTTCTGGTTAGTTATTAAAATTGTTTGTATTTTTAAATATTTTTTATTTTTTTATTTTTTAATGCATCCTGTATATTATTTGAAATATATATTTAAATAAACTACAAATGCAGATTTTTTGCGTTATTTATGGACTGACAATAAAATTTTAATAAATTCACAAAAAAATATATATAAATAGAGGATTTGCTTTTAAAAGTGTAATTTTTCCCTTCAAATTAACTTTTTTCTGCAAATTTCAAATTTTTTATTTATTTTTTTTACAGAAGTGTTCTTCTTAAAGCCTACTCTATCTTGTATATATTTGGTGTGGGTCCCGTTTCTCACTTTAAAAAAAATTGAAAATCTCAGAGTCGCCACTGACGTATGGTAATCAAATTCAAAAATTAAAATGACCAACATTTTTTTAAATTACTGTTTCAATTTTATGTTTTCAGAGGCCTGTAACAAAAAATGTCAGACAAAAAACTCTTGACCTGGTTGGTATTTCTATTTTTTCTGATCATCTGGACCTTTAACAAAGTGAGAAATTATTTTCGCTCCGTTATTTTGGCTTTAAAACTACCAGGACCTTCCGCTTTGCCAATTTTGGGAAACGTCTTCATTGTCAAAAATAGTCAAGGTAGGTAAAATAAGCATAATATACAGGGTGGCCGGCCATATTTTGACCCATTTTAATCGAGAATAATTTTGGAACAAATAAAGGTATCAAGATGCGGTTTTTGCAGATACACTTATATTTCTTTAAAGTTTATTCTCGTACCTTCACGATTTCATTGTGACATTCCATTAGCTCAAAAACAAAATGGCCGATTTTCCATTATAGGACAACTATGTTATTTTAAATGGAACACCCTGTATATGTTTCTATATTTTCAAAATTTAATCTTTCCCCTTTAAAAAAATGTAACACAAGCTATGGTTATCTCAAAAAACAACGTATTTATTGACCTTCGAAAAATTGACTGCATGTCGACCAACAATATTATTTAACAATTAAAATTTGCTTCATATGTTACAAAAAAAAAGGATCGCCAAAGGTTTAGGTTATTCACAAAATAATAGTTACAATAAGGTTACATTACTTTTTAAAAAACTACTGTAAATGTTGAAAATGCCTTCCGCCGACTTCGACGCACTTATTTAAATTCGAAAAAAAACTTATTAAAACTATTGACTAAAAATTCTTCAGGAATATTTTCTATTATGTTTCGGATATTAATTTTTAATTGCTCTAAATTTTGGGGAAGTGGACTATAACACCTCTCTTTCACATATCCCCACAGAAAAAAATCTGGAACAGTCAAATCTGGTGAACGAGGTGGCCAGGAAATAGGGCCTCCTCTTCCAATCCACCGGTTTCCAAAAACGTTGGTCAGTGAATCCTTGGTAATGTTAGCATAATGTGGTGTAGCCCCATCTTGTTGAAAATAGAGAAATTCAATAGATTTTCTTCTTGCAATTGGGGATAAAAAAATATTTCCAGCATATCAACGTAAGTCCAAGAGGTTACAGTTGGTTCATGAAAAAAAAATGGCCCATAAATTTTTTGCTTTGACATACCACACCAGACTGTGACTTTTGGCGAATATCTAACGTGTTCGTTATATTGTCGAGGATTTTCTGTTGCCCAAAACCTGCAGTTATGCTTATTTACTTTTCCATTGAGGTGAAATGTGGCTTCGTCTGACATTATTAGTCTATCCAAAAATGTATATTGTTCCTTACTAAATTTTGAATTCTCTGGCAAAATTCCACCCTTTGTGGAAAATCACTTTCTTTTATTTCTTGTAACATTTGAATTTTGTATGGCTTTAATTTAAGTTCTTTTTTCATGATTTCTTGTACTGTAGTTTTAGGAACATGGACTGAACTTGAGATTTTTCTTGTTGACAATGTTGGATCTTCCTGAGTTATCTCCAGACTTTGTAACGTTTTATTTAGCAAATTCTCATTGTTTACTAATTTCTTTTTACGGGCTAAAGATCCTGTACTCCAGAATTTTCTGTACCAGATTTTAATTGAATTTTTTGTGGGTGGAGCTTTATTAAACATGTTTCTAAATCTTCGCTGGGTTTCTTTTACTGATTTGGTTTCGGCAAACATAATAACACATTTTCCTTTTTCGCTTAACGAGAACTTTTTTGCGCTTCCTAATTAAAATAACTTGTCAAAAATGACCAACAATGGCTGACAATGAGGCTTGTTGCTGTTATGGAAACGAGATAACTTTTGTTTCCACAGGCGACTTTTCAAAAAATCCTTTTAAAATAATATTCCTATTCGACATACAGTCAATTCTTTGGAGGTCAATAAATGCGTTATTTTTTAAGATAACCATAGCTTGTGTTACATTTTTTTAAAGGGGAAATATTAAATTTTAAAAATATTGAAACATATACAGGGTGTTCCATTTAAAATAACAAAGTTGTCCTATATCGGAAAATCGGCCATTTTGTTTTTGAGCTAATGGAATGTCACATAAAAATGGTAAAGATACGAGAATAAACTTTAAAGAAATATAAGTATATTTGCGAAAACCGCATCTTGATATCTTTATTTGTTCAAAAGTTATTCGCGATCAAAATGGGTCAAAATATGGACGGCCATCCTGTATCTTAGATAGGCTGCCGATAGTACCCTACACTCTAATATTCAATTTCTTAAGCCAACCTGTTATTCTGATTTTGAAAACAAGCGCAGGTCAATGCAGATATCTCTTTCACAAGACCTTAAAGTAATCTTGGATTGGGGCGCCAAAAATATTGTCCAGTTTAATGCCTCCAAAACACAGTCACGTTCGGTATCGCGAAAAAGTCGGCCAATGCTCGTTCCTTACATATGAGCGGCCAAGTTCTGCAGAACAAAGAATCGTTTAATCTCGTGGGTGTTACTTTTGATAATAACCCTAACTGGCACAAACACATTACATCCATAGCCTCAGCAGCTTTAAAAAAGCTCGGATTCCTTTTTCGAGCCAGAAAGTATTTCTCTCCTTCTAATTTGTATACTCTGGATATATCCCAAATCAGACCCTATTTAGAATGTTGTTTTCACGTCTGGGAAATGGCGTCTCCTACAACACTTAGCATTTTTAACTCCATTCAGAGAAGAACTGTTCGTCTTACTCATGATCCCACACTTACAGACAAGCTTCCTTCTCTTGCCCACCGACGAACTGTAGGAAATTTTTCCCTCTTTTATAGGTAGTTTTACGGCTTCTGCTCCGAAGAGTTGACCAGTATAATTCTTCCTTTGGCAGCTCCCAACAGACCAACACGTAGTGCCGTTTTTATGCATTCTTTTACAGTTCAACTTGAGAGGCCCCAACTTTCCACTTTGTTCGTTCCTTCATCTCTAGAGGGTCAAGACTGTGGAACCTGCTACCCGCAAAGCTCCAAATATTTAAGTCTCGTGTGAATAAACTCCCTATTACCACACTTCAGACACCCACGAGTACGTTAGTAATTAGGCCTTAGCCATTGTGGACTTTCCAAGATAAAAAAAAGGGACCATTTTTACCAGATATGGTTCCCGGTGACTATTTCCTCTTTCTATACATAAAATAGGTTAGGAAGTGGAAGATTTACTTAACATCAAAACGTAACATATAAAAATAAAGGAGGATAAAAAAAGATTCAGATAGGTACATCTATTAATTTTGTAAATATACAGGTGGAAAACTTTTGGTCAAAAATGTAATAAAAATATAATTTGTTTTACATTACAACCACAAGCAATTTATTTTAATTAGAGAATAAAGGTTTTTTATTATAAAAAATAAATTACTTACATACCACATAAGTGTTAATATGATTTCGTTTTAATGTAAATTCAAAGAAATTTCAATTTTATACAAAACTTGATATTTCTTATCGCAAATTGTTAACAATAATACTTTGGCGATTCTACGATATTACAAATTGTTATAAACATCAATTTTAACGAAATTAAATAAACATAAAAAGAATCACACTTTGCATACAATCGAAACTACATTTAGAAGAAAATAAATACTTTCAAATTAAGACATTTCTTAATAATTAAAAATGCAAATTTACTGCTTAAATGCCACTTAATTACTAAAAGCGCATCTAACCCTTGGCACAACAAATCATGTAGTGATTGATAATGGGTGGAGGTGACCGATGAACTTTCGAATTCAAGTTCGGGAGATATTGTGGATCAATGGTTACAGGCGCCCAACTAAGTAGTTCATTGCCAATGTATTCTTAAATTTGTAAAGATAAGTTGTAAATGATTATTAATGGTTTAAAAAAAATAAATTAGTTATTTAGATCAGGTCAGGTACATAAATTAAGAAATTTATTTAATAAAAATTATATAAAATTATAAATAATTTGTTTTTTCTGGTATCTTTCAAAAATACACAATCTAATATGTTTTCGACTGCAAAAACTTAATTATATGATTTTTAATTTATATTATTTATAGTGTAACATAAAAGCATAATTATTAGTATTATATTTTACTAGTTACCAGCAGTTTTTATAAAATTTATAGACATACCTCAACAAGCTTTTGATTTCAGTAAAAAGTTATTTTTTATTTGCACCAAACCTAAATACAAAAAAAAATTATTGAAACTTTTTTTGTGAGGTACACGCCAAAAGAAACTTTATATAATGAAACCGCTTTGGTCTTGGTCTTGGTCCTGGTCCCGGGGTATAGAGACTGAGCTGCTCAGTCCTATTTACTTCTTTAAACTGGCAGATCGCCTGACGCAGAAAAAAAGAGAAACCCCCAAAAATTCCAAAAAAATCTAAATACTTATCTGCGTTTTAGTGACAAGTTTGTCACCATTTTCAAATGTTCATTCATCATTCAAATTTCATTGTTAAAATTTTGATAAAAACTATAGATTTTCTGAGGTTGTTTTTAGAATTTTTGGTAATTTTTTACTTGCCGGGCCCATAAAAAAGGTTTGGGGCCTTCAAACTCTAAGTCAAATTTTTAAACTGCTAGTTCCCACTCGAACCTAACCTGTAAAACTTTCCTAAAATTCCTCCTTCTTAAAACTGATTACACCCAAAATGGAAGATTTTATGGAAATACACTTATTATTTTATAAGATAAATTAAATTTCACCTTCATTTAACAAATATTTTTAATAAAAAAAGCACAACAAGCACTTCCCAAAAATATTATTTTTACTTTTATAAATGTCAACAAAATTGTCTGGAGATTTTAGACTGTTTTATGTTGGTACGCCAGGGACCCGCGAAACAATTGAATGGCCTACTCTTTAAATTTAAATTATCTTTATTTTTCGCGATTTAATTTTAAAAAGTAAGCGCATTTAATTGTTTCGCGGGTCCCTGGTGTACCAACATAAAATTGTGCAAAATACCTAGACAATTTTGTTGACATTTATAAAAGTAAAAATATTACTTTTTGGAAAGCACTTGTTGTGCTTTTCTTATTAAAAATAATTGTTAAATAAAGGTAAAATTAAATTTATCGTATAAAATAATAAATGTATAACCATAAAATCCTCCATTTTGGGTGTAATCAGTTTTAAGAAGGAGGAATTTTAGGAGTTTGTGCAGATTTGAGGTTAGGTTCGAGTGGGGCGTTATAACTCAGAAACTAGCAGAGTCCGACAAAATTTGACCAACTTCAGATTCGTGATTAGCGTCCCAAAAAACCCCTGACTTTCAAAATTTCAATAAAATCGGCCGTGGATCCGGTAAGTAAAAAATTACCGAATTTTTGACGTAAAGTCGTGACATGACACAGTCTTTTAATATCCCGTATTAGCTACGTTTGTTTTAAAGCCGCGTTTACACCAAAGTATTCCACTAAGTTTTCTACAAGTTGCGGCAATTTGTTGCTTTTTCTACAAAATACAGCAAATTTTTCTGTCTTCCACTGATGGAGAGACAAATGTTCCACTAAATTTTGGTTTCCCGCGGAGTGTCGGTAAAGATCAAAAAAAGTTGACAACTAATAGTGGAAGATTTGTTGCTGCGCGCTTTGCGCAAGCAACTTATAGAAAACTAGTGGAAAACTGGATAACTACTGCCTAAACCTTTCGCGCCAATTCTTTGGCAACAAGTTTTCTACTTGTTTCTCTAAATTTGAGAAAAATAACTTTAAGTTTTCTACAAAAAATCTTCCACTTGTTGCTCTAACTTGAGAAAAACAACTTTTAGTTGAAAACTTTTAGTTTTCTAGAAACAATCTTTTGTTAACTTTGGTGTTAAGATGCCTTAATACTCACCGCTCGAATTCGAGATGTAATATTGAAACTTAGCCAATACATTTATTTTATTTACCCAGATTTTAAAGACTATTATTGTTTAAGATATGGTGGAAATCGGAAACAATGCCCCAAAAATCTACGGCCCACTGTTCCGAATATGGATATTTTTGATGCCAGTATTTTTGTCTACGAACCTGATCACTTAAAAGTGATTTTAGGCAACATTAAGCTCTCAAATAAAAATATGTTTTATCGAGTCATGCACACATTTATAGGTGACGGACTGATTACTAGTAACGGTAAGTATTAATATTGTCTTTTATTATTTAGTTAAAAAGAATGTCCGAAGGTCTTCATTGTCGGCAATCGAGCTGTTTCCTCACACTTCTTATATGAAAACAAAATTTATACAGTGCTTTCATTTCAAAACGAACCACCCTAAATATCTTTAAAAAAAACACTCACCAAAAAAACAAAGAAACACGTCGATTTAGATATACAGGGGGAAGTTTAATTTCGTATTTGATAAAATTTTATCGGTCACCTCCTAACCTCCAGTTAACCTCACTTTGGTATGTCAAATGGCAACCCCCATAGTGTGACACATCATTGTAAGCGGCATGAAATTTGCTATCCAACAGTACTAAGAAACTTTAAATCGATGGACGTAGAAGCGACTTAGAAGTAAAAATGTGTGTTAATTAGTTTATTGTGTTCAAATAATTTATTTTATCAAATGCTCAAAATGTGCGCCGTTATTGGCGAGACAATAATAAAGTCTGTTTTGAAATTATTCGCGAACGTTGGCGAAAGTTTGTCTGGTAATACCTCTGCATTCTAGTGTAATTCTACATTTAAGTTCTTGAATATTTGCAGGTGGCGTTTTGTATACTTTACTTTTAAATAACCCCAGAGAAAAAGTCTAGAGGAGTTAAGTCTGGAGACCGTGCTGGCCATTCGATGGCACCTCGTCTGCCTATCCATGTGCCTGGAAACTGTTCATTGAGCCACTCTCGAACTGCTAAAGCATAGTGGGGAGGGCTCCATCTTGCTGGAAATGCAAATTATTTTCACTGAGTTCCATAGCACCATTTTCATCCACCTGATTTTCCAAAGATTGGACGATAGAAGGGTATATCGCATTTTCCAAAAGGTTCAGATACAGTTGCCCAGTTAAATTTTCTTCCAGAAAGAATGGCCCGATAATTTCGTTTCCATAAATACCTGCCCAAACGTTGATCTTCTCTGGAAATTGAGTATGTCCTTCCTGAAATATGTGCGGATTTTCATTATCCCAATATCTGCAGTTATGTCTATTAAGAATTCCATTTAAGAAGAAAGTTGATTCGTCAGAAAAGCAGATATTTTTGAACAAATGAGGGTCTTCGTCAATTCGCTGGCACATTGATTCGCAAAATTCTATTCTTCTATCATAATCGTCTTCGTTGAGTTCATGAAGAATTTGTATTTTGTATGGAAAAAACTTATTCTTTTTCAAAATTTTGTGCACGGAACCCGTAGAAATATTGGTCAGCTTAGAAACTTTTGGAATAGACAACGTCGGATCTATTGCGAACTGTCCTAGTACCTCAACCTGGCGTGCTTCGTCTAAAACCCTTTCATTAGTACTTTTCTTGTTGCATACAGATCCAGTTTCTTCAAACTTACGCACCAATTCCATTACATATTTATGCCCCACGTTTTTATTTTGATGCCTCTCATTTTATACTCTGGCGGTTCTACGCACGCATCGATCTTCAGCCCCATATAGGAAAATTATTTCTATTCTCTCTGCTAGAGTATACACCATTTTAAAATCAAGGTTCTTAATTTTAAACTAACGATGTCAAAATGACAATCCTAACAGTAATATTTAACTGGTTCCTAAACGTCTTAAAAACTTGTGCTATTGCAGTGTTTTGCTGTAGCAGGTAACACAAAAAATAATAATTGGAATGAATGCACACTAAAATAGTCTGCGAGGAATTTCAAAACAAGCTTGTCTCGCCAATAACGGCGCACATTTTGAGCATTTGATAAAATAAATTATTTGACACGATAAACTAATTAACACACATTTTTACTTCTAAGTCGCTTCTACGTCCATCGATTTAAAGTTTCTTAGTACTGTTGGATAGCAAATTTCATGCCGCTTACAATGATGTGTCACACTATGGGGGTTGCCATTTGACATATCAAAGTGAGGTTAACTGGAGGTTAGGAGGTGACCGATAAAATTTTATCAAATACGAAATTAAACTTCCCCTGTATATCTAAATCGACGTGTTTCTTTGTTTTTTTGGTGAGTTGTTTTTTTTAAGATATTTAGGGTGGTTCGTTTTGAAATGAAAGCACGTATACTTTTCTTACTAAAATCAATTAAAATTATTACTTAAGCCAAAGCCTCTATATTTCATTATTGAAATAATGACTTATAGGCTAAAGAGATTAAAAAAACGTAGATAACTACGTTTTATATTTAAAATTTTATTTGCCCATTATTGGTAATTGTTTAGAATCGCTCCACCTATTTCCATAAAAAAATCGAAAAATTGAGTTATCCACAAGTTTTTTTCTAAAAATGTTCTTAACTGAATTTTTTTTAAGAATTTGATTTGTTCAGAGTACATTTAATTTAAAAGGCTTACGGCCGAGTAATGATCGCGTTGTTAAATTTAACAATGGACTCAGCAATTGTTAAAAGTTAACAACGGTTTAGAATGTTTAACAAAACTTCATTGTCAGTGTTATTCAATGATTTTAGTAGGCAACCTGTCAAAATGTGACATTTTGTTAAACATTCTAAACCGTTGTTAACTTTTAACAATTGCTAAGCCCAATGCTAAATTTAACAACGCGATCATCACTCGGCCGTTAGGATTTCAATTTTTTTTGTTTTTGCTTGAAAGTTTTAAAAAATATTTTTTTTGAAAAAACTTCTTTTTTTTAATGTCTGTAGAAAATATAACAATTTGACAAAATAATTTTTTGAAAATATTTGAAAAATTTACAATTTTTTTTTCAAATATTTTTATTTTTAAAGTTCATTAAAAATAGAAGAATAAAAAAATCTAAATGTCAATTTTTTGATTAAAACATAAACATCTAAAAAATCCAAAAATTTATATTTTTGTTTATTTATTTATTTTTTTAATTATTTGTCCTTTACACGTAGAATATGAAACAAATCACTAGAAAATGCTTAACCTAAATTGATGCATTTTATTGATGGAAGCTTGAAAAATACCCACTTTTTTATCTTCAAAGTAAAAATTAACACCGTTTTTTTTTATTTTTCTTAAAGTATTCGTAGATGCGCCGTAAAATAGAAAAAAATGAAAAAAATCATGTCAATAACTCTATTTTTCGATTTTTGATGGCCAAAAATAGGTGGAGCCGCGATTCTAAACAATTACCCTAATTTTTTTTGTTTTTTTTTTATCTAATGTGCTAAATTTTTAATGTGACCTTGGTTTGTAGCTATTACTTATTAGTCCAGGAAACGAACCATTTTGCCTGGCAATTTTTTTTAAATGCATGACTTAAAATTTTGACATGCCGAAGGACGCTTTTACCTTTGGGTTGGTTGCCAAACAATCTCATGAGTGGAATTTTTTTATATATATTTTGTCCACAGAAATCAATAGAAAAATGATTTTTAAGCAAAAAATGTTCCATGCATTTTTTTGCAAGATACATACTTTTCGAGTTATTCGCGATCGAAAATCGGAGTTTTTCGTCGATAAATCAACGTTTTTAATCGGTTTTTTGCAAAAAACTAAATTACCAAATTTTAGCGTTTAAAAAAGCGAATAAAATGGATTTTTTGTAATTGCTGTGAGACAATACATGACTTAAAATTTTGACATGCCGAAGGACGCTTTTACCTTTGGGTTGGTTGCCAAATCATCTCATGAGTGAATTTTTTTTATATACAGGGTGTTACTTAATGGTATGTCATAATTTGAAGGAGGCATTCCTGGATCGATTTTAAGTCGAAAAGTTCATATAAACGTGGGCCCTAAAATGCTTAGTTATTAAGATATAGGGTGTTAAAGTTTTAATTTTGCTTTCGATTTTTCTAATTATTTTTAACCAAATGACCAGCGGTACAAAATTTGGGATCTGGGGGTTTTCTGAGGCGAGAAATTTAAATTGTCCACGCTTTTGATGTTGCTACTAGAGGGCGCCAGCTACGGCCTTCCTCACTAGTTTTAGATGTCGTAACTTTTTTATTCTTAGAATATTGACCTGTTTATTAAAAATAAGTTACTATAAATCCATTTGCATCAAAAATGTATACTTTATTTAAGTGTCTAGGAGTAGCCGTTCTCGAGATAAACACACTTTAAGGATCCACAATTTTTTTGGAAAATGAATTTTGGCCAATTGTTTCAAACTTTGCATAGTGGTAGTTCTTAACACGGTGATCAAAAGCTTTAGGGCACAAAACCGAAAACGCCTCCAACCCCCCCAAAATCACCCTCAAAAGTCACTGGGGAATTGGGGACCTTTGAGGGTGATTTTAGGGGGGTTGGAGGCGTTTTCGGTTTTTGTGCCCTGAAAGACCTTTGATCATCGTGTTAAGAATTATCACTATGCAAAGTTTGAAAGCAATTGGCCAAAATTCAGTTTCCATAAAAAAATTGTGGGATCCTTTAGAGTGTGTTTAGCTCCTAGAGACTTAAATAAAGTATACTTTTTTGATGCAGATGGATTTATAGTAACTTATTCTTTAATAAACAGGTCAATATTCTAAGTTTAAAAAAGTTACGACATCTAAAACAAGGAGGTAGGCCGTAGCTGGCGCCCTACTAGCAACATCAAAAGCGTGGACGAATTTAAATTTCTCGCCTCAGATGCCAAGATCCCAAATTTTGTACCGCTAGGTCATTTGGTTAAAGAATAATTAAGAAAAAACGAAAGCAAAATTAAAACTTTAACACCCTGTATCTTAATAACTAAGCATTTTAGGGCCCACGTTTATATGAACTTTTCGACTTAAAATCGATCCAGGAATGCCTCCTCCAAATTATGACATACCATTACGTAACACCCTGTATATTTTGTCCACAGAAATCCATAGAAAAATGATTTTTAAGCAAAAAATGTTCCATGCATTTTTTTGCAAGATACATACTTTTCGAGTTATTCGCGATCGAAAATCGGAGTTTTTCGTCGATAAATCAACGTTCTTAATCGGTTTTTTGCAAAAAACTAAATTACAAAATTTTAGCGTTTAAAAAAGCGAATAAAATGGTTTTTTTGTAATTGCTGTGAGACCAATACAACCCAAGTTGTGGTTGGTTAAAGGTTAGCTGTTATTCACCAAACACAAAATTTCAGAGTTTCAAAGGCAAATAACGCAAAATCTACGAATTTTTCGAGAAAAACTAATACCAAATGTTTTAAATCATTTGCAAAGATCTCTCTTGAAAAAAAAAGGTATATATCATGAAAGTTGAGTGAGTTACGATTAAAATTGGGTTAGACCAAAAAATTTTGGGTGCAAAAAACTTCGAATACTACCCCGTAATTAGCACCCTAATTAAAATAAGTCGTAGCCCTTTTTAAGTTCTCTTTATCTATGTATCAGTAATATATTCTAAAATTTAACCGATTTAAATTGCTTAATTTTGAAAAAATGAAGCTGCAAGCGAAAATCAAATTTCTGAATTTTAATAAAAAGTGACCTTTTCTTTAAAATAACTCGAAAACTAAGGGAGATACTTAAAAATTACTTGGGTATTAAATTGTAACTTTTTGAATTACAAACATTTTGCATTTTTAATTTACTGTATGACGAAAATTAAGTGAGATATAAACGTGTAAAACGCGTGTGTATAGACGAGCACTACCTTGTTTCAGCCTTTTAAACTAACCCCTTTGAAAAAGTAAGGATTTTAAACAATTTTAATATATTGGACCTTATAGTTCTTGAAAAAAACCAACAAAGGGTTTTTAAAAAACTTTTTATCACAAAAACTGAAGGAGTTGTGCTTAAAAAACCAATTTTTTGCAGCATTCTAAAAGCAATTCGATGCATTTTTTAAAAAATCCGCGGTTTTGTACTATTTTTTGCATTGTAATATTGTAAGGAGTGGATTTTTTGGGGATTAAAAAACTACAAAATTAAATTCGTAATACTTTTGAGCAGTTGCATTTTATAATTACAACTCTGTGACAAATGTTAATTTCTCTAGGGTAAACATTTTTTTATTGAATCATAATAAGGGTTGATTTTAAGGGTTGAAATATAATAAATGTTTCAAAGAATTAAATATTTACTTTTCAATTCATAGGAGCATAATATCATGTGACTTAAGTTTTAAAGTTTTTGCAATAAGGGGTAGTTTACATCCCTAAAAAATATAAAGCGACCTTCAGCATAATAGAGATTTTGTAGAGAAAGGTAAGTTAAGCTCAATCCCAAATTTTCATGCAAATCACTCTTATAATATATTAATTTTTTAGGGTAAATATATATTTTTTTAATTATAATAGGGGTTGATTTTTAAGGGCTGAAATAATTTAAATAATGTTGAAAAAACAAAATACTTTTTTTTAACTTATTTGAGTCAAATTATTTCCAACTTAAGCTTTAATGTATGGGTTTTTGGCTTTAGCAATGAAGGGTAGTTTTAACCCCTAAAAAAATAAGAGCGCCCATCGCATTATATAGATTTTGAAGAGAAGTGTAAGTTAAGCTTCATCCCAAATTTTCATGCAAATCTGTGCATTTTGAAAAAATTGCCAAGTTTTTCACTTTTTTAGCTTCGTTTTCTGCACTATATAGGTTTTTGGGGGACAAAAGAAGAATACAAAATATAAGCATGTAAGCAGTCTACTGAATTTTTAAATTAAACAAGCTAAAACATTTTTTTTAATGTTGTTATTAAAAACAATTTAGACAATTAACCTACATCAAATTTTATGAGCTTTGTTTTAACAAGATGCGTGTTTCTATTTAAATTTACAACACCTATAAAGCATTTAAATATAAAAACTCTTTTTGTGTTTACAATGCAGTGGCGGCTCGGATTTTGAAAATGTTTTATCTTAAAAGTGAGACATGGGACCCACAGCAAAATTATACCAGATGCTATTGCGTCAGCCTAATTCGCAAATCACATAAGTCCAATTTTTCTCAAATTGGGTTTTGGGCGCTATCTATAAGAGAATATAATTACCTTTAGCTTGAAAGTTCGTGATAAGTAGTAAAGAAATCTGTAACTGAGTTATTTTAAATTTAAAATGTCACATAAGTCCGATAAGCGTTGTAAGCACTACGCAAATCACATAAGTCCGTTTTCGCGCTCTCGTTTTTTGAAGATTTTATTAAATTAAACAGTAAACGCAGCTTGTGTTTGGCATCACTACTTAAAGTAAGTGTTTTAAACTACAGTACCTTATAACTTACCTTTTAACATAGCACTAACATAAAAAAAGGTTTTTGTTTTTTTTCGACTTAAATGTCATAAAATAAAATGAAATATTGATTACCTCTCCTACTCTACCTATACCTATATTGATTGCCTCTCCTGCAACTTTACCCCAATGTGAGTTATGTGATTTGCGAATTAGGCTGACGATTGGCCTTATGGAAACTCTTTGGTAACGAAAATTTTTATTTTTGAATTTGCAAAAAAATGTTTTTTTTTTTGTTTGATGCCCCAGGAAAAAGTCTAAGTGTCAAACCGAATCCCCTATATGTATTTTTTTTGTGAATTTGATCAAATTTTATGGTCAAATCCCAAATTTCGCAAAAATACAGTTGTTCTTGAGATTAAAGACAACTGAAAAAATTTTTACTGGCTATGGTTTTTAAAAAACAAAGATAATTTTGCAAAATTTGGTATTTGACAATAATATTTAATCAAATTCGCGGCGAAAAAAATACAAATAGAAGGTTTGCTTTTGATTTTGATGAGCCGCCACTGTTACAATCAAATTTTGACGACAGAACTAAGGTCATCCAGACTATAAAAATACAAAAAGAAATTAATTAACTACAAGTACAACTCATCTATAAAAATCTTGTAATTAGTTGGAAGTAAATTTAAATATCCATTTTATATACATAGCTATATACACGTGTAACATACATATGTTTACGAACACTGAATAAGGCCATATTTATCGCTTTTTTGTATTTTAAAACAAATCGAAATTGCCATTCTGTGTATTTTTTTTTAATGAAACATAAGAGATACAACACAAGTTATTATTGCTGGGACACTGTATTAGTTTGTTTTTGGAAGCATCTTAATGTATTTCTTTTATGTGTTTATTTATTTTTAGTTACAATAGAATTAATTAAAATCATAATGCCAAATTAACGATTAAAATTAGAAAACATGATAAGGAACAATACATACCTAAAATGCCAAAACAAAAAAATTTAATATTCTGTCAAAGTCTAGCGTTTATTATTACTTTAAATTCATATTGGTAAAAGTGAAACACCTAATAAAATTAATTCTATTGTTACTAAAAAATCAACAAACAATTCTTTTTATTAATAAGGGTCATTCCATTTGAAGTGTTCCAAGGTGGGTTGCTTGACCATTTTAAAAATTAATGAAACCTTGCAGGTTGTTTCCCCTATATCTCAAGACTTAAAAAACTATTTTAAAAATGTTTATCTAAAACAGTTTATTACTAGTGGCCATGTTAGTTTGATACACACCTAATTTTGCGATTGTAAGGGTTTATATAATAATTCTAATATTAATAATAATAATAAATCAAATAATAATAATATATTATTTATTGTCATATGAAATTATACATCTTTTCGACAAACCATAATAAAATAAAACTATAATAACAAGAAAGAATAATCATAAATTCTGTAATATTATGAGGAAAAAAGACAAAATATTGGTTTCATTCAATAAGTATTTATCATCAAAGTATTTAGACCAGTCTTTCTCAAAGTGGGCGATAACGCCCCCTTGTGGGCGCTGGAGGCCTAGAGGGGGGCGGTAAGGGACCCAGAAAAATTGGGGGGCGCTGATTTGATTTTGGGGGGCGATGGGCGATTTGTAACGTCAGCTACTTCATATTTTAAAATGCAATGAAATTAAAACCTTTCACTACACAACATCCATTTATTAGTTAATATATTAAATATTTAATATTTTTAATGCGTTCACAACGCTATTTATATGTTAAGATATTTAGTAATAGGTATCAAACACTGAAATATATTCGTGTCTTCAAGTGTCGCAGGTGAGGTGCCCACCTCCGAAGACACGTGTTAAAAATATGTATATATTGTTGCGGTCAAGCAGAGCACTTGCCGAACGCGGATTTTTTATGTACCTAATCTAGTAAAATTAAAGAAAAAATAAAATTAAGCTTAGAATGTTTAATTATAATTCACGTTTGGAGAAAACAAATATTGGACGATTTATTTGTGCAATCCTGTATTTTAGTCCGTCAACGTTCGTCGGTCCGTGTTTTCGGAGTGCAGGTGCCCAAATACACAGCCGCGGCTTGCGACCGTCCGGCGACTGACGTGACTAGAGGTGTGTCGTTCGTGAAGGATTCGTTCAAAAAGAACGAACGTTTTTGACCCACTTGCTGGATCGCTCTGCGATGAATAACGAACCTAGTTTTGTTTTATGTGTACTCGTATTGTCGGTTCGAATCAGTTTTGGCTATATACCTATTTGGCAATTAAAAGAACTTTTTTTCTTTGTTTTAAATATTTTTTTGACCAAAGACTTAATTTGGAGGTTTATTTGTAGGTTTTATTGATTATAGTTTTTAAAAGTTTTATTTCAAATATGTTTTTTAAAATAATAATTATACCAAAATAAAATGCATGCAAATAATTTCTTTATTTAAGAAAACTATCACATTTTTGTTGAATTCATTACCGATCGAGTCCGACCGGCATCGGCATCATAATAAAGTGAATCGGTTGCGATCGAATCTTTTCAAGTGAATGAATCAAATGAATCGATTCAGTAAAAAGAATCGAACTTTCCACCTCTAGACGTGACGTTTCGCCGCATGCACGCATCTCACTCGCTCGCCCTCCCGCCACTCTGCTCGCTACCCCGATACTCTTAATATTGTAAAGTTGAATTATAATTGCTCAATGTTGATAATTTTAAATAAAAGATACTCTTAATATTGTAAGTTGCAATAATAGTGCTCTCTCTGGTAGGAAAAGTGTCGTTTAGAATATAGGTTTAATTAAATTCCCGGCGAGACTAATATGTTATTAAGATTTTTAAGGTGACGAAAAAGTGAGGGGCGCTACAAAATAACTGATTTTCAAAGTGGGCGTTAGACAAAATAAGTTTGAGAACCTCTGATTTAGACAATACATAATAACCCTTTCTTAACAATAAGTATTTGACGGACAATTTTAATTTATAAAAACTCACTATATTTTTAATACTAAGTAGCAGGCAAATTATTAATTTATTTTTGAGTTTTTTTATTAAAGTAGAACATGGATTTGGAAGATAAAGTTGAGAATTTTGTCTAGTTTTGTACTAATAATTTTTAGTTTTATTAAACCAATATTTATTGTATATTATTACTGTTTATAAAATATAGATAGAAGTAAGTGTTAAAATTCTTTTTGATATATAAATAATGGTTTTCATAATAGTTTAGTAAATGAAGTCCGAAGAAATCTCAAACCTGAAGATCAGGTTGGGCCGTCACAATTTTTTTTTAATTTGCAGGTATTATTGTATACAATAACCTCTGAAAATATCATATATAAAAAAATGTCCGCAAGGGCCTCAAAATGGCCTTCAAGAGCCCGGAAATCCGTTTTTTCAACTAATTTGATCGATATCTCCAGAAATATGACACTTACGCAATTCGTGTTTGGACGAAAATGAAGAGCAGTTTATTAACTGCAAAAATGATACCTATCACTTTTGTCAAAAATTTCATAGTTTTTGCAATAATCGGCCATAAATGCGCCGAGTATTTTTTGCACCTGCCCCGTATCTCGAAAGGTGCTTTAAGCTACTTAAGCCGGAGTCTCATGCGTCCGATTTCCGACCATCCGACGTACGAAAATTTTTTAAATTTTGTGTCGGAAAACTTGCATGTCTCATTGATCCGAATTTCGGATCCGATATCCAGTCAAAAGAAAAGAAAATAAGAGCATTTTGAAGGTCAACCTGTAAAACTGCAATGAAAAAAAGAGAAATTAATACCCTAACGGAACTAAAATATTATTTAATGGAAGAAGAAAAAGTGGTTGTTGAGTATGAGGTAAATTCAGGTTAAGGTTAAAATAAAAAAAAATTATAACTGTTTATTTTAATATTCAATATAAATTAAAATTACCCCAACAAAATAAATAAAGTAAGGTTAGTAGACCAGAGAGAAACGTTCAACATCGTACAAAATTAAAATTAATTTAACTCCATCCGACGTCGGATAAAATGTTAAAATATTCGGACGAAAAATGGCGCCAAAATGTTCTGACCAATCAAAATACTTTCGGATGATCGGATCGTCGGAAATCGGACGCATGAGACTCCGGCTTTTACACTTCCAAACGGACGGAGTAATTTTTAAATAACTTACGTAAAAATGCATATTTTTGCATGATTGAAATTTTACATGAAAGAAAGTACGTGTAGCAATAATATCTTGTTACTGTTTCCTTTTTTTTGTTTCTTTAGAATATTAAAAACTTGAGCTAAAGTAAGTTTTTGCTCGATATTTTGACTATCAATCTGTTCGTATTTTTTTTATAAAAAGTAATTTTACCGAATCTTTTTGGATAATGTGGCTTTGGAAGGTGTTGAATACATTCCGAAAGACTCAATAAATATTTTTTGTGTATTTTTATAAACAACGTGTTTTTCTTAGGACGGTTCTTTTAGATTTCCGGAGTTTTTAAAAATGCTTGGATTTATCGCTAATTAATATATATTCAAGGACCATATCGGCTAACAATGCACATCATTCAAAAGCTTAGATTGTCCGCTTCTCAATGGCACTCTTCTTTTTTTTCCAAATTTTTTAGTTTTCCGGAAAATCGAGGAAATTCTTGTCCCAATAAAACTCGACATTTTTTTGATGATTATTTTCTCTTCGTGCTCAAATTTTTTGAGCTTTACAATTGTGGTAAAGATCACATTTTGATCTTTTTATCAGTATATATTTACATAAAGTACTTTAATAAGTGCACGACAAAAAATTCTGCCTTTAAATGTTCTCTAAATAATTGAGTTATTTGTTGTTTTATTCCGTGCGCGTACCGTTCATGTATAGTATCGAACAGCCGTCTGCTACAGCGCGTGCACCCACATTGGCTTCAATACTTTCTGCTCTTTTATTTACAAACAATCTGTGTAAATAGGATTGTAAATTTTGAATGCATACTTTTATTAATCAAGAAGAAAGTGTAAAAAGTAAGAAAAATTGCCTTACTTTTTATTTTTGTTTTCAGAGAAAACGTCTTTAGAGAAAAACGTGGCAATATTTAAATTTTTCCAGTTTTCTTTTTTGGAGCACAAGGTAAGGGTTTATTTTTGTTATTCAAAGTTACATAAAGATCATGTATTTATCGTTTTATCAAAGATTGTTTATGGTCCTTGAATATTTATTAATTCCTGATAGACCTGAGCATTTTCGAAAACTCCGGAAATTAAAAAAAAACCGCCTTAAGAAAAACACGTTGTTTATAAAAATACACAAATATATTTATTAAATTTTGCGAAATGTGTTCAACACCTTCCAAAGCTCCATAATCCAAAAGAATTCGGTAAAATTACTTTAAAAAAAAATATATGAACAGATTGATCGGAGGGTCAAAATATCAAGTAAAAACTAACTTTGACTCGAGTTTTTAATATTCTAAAGGAACAAAAAAAAAGGAAACAGTTACAAGATACTATTGCTACACGTTTCCATCTTTCATGTAAACTTTGAATCATGCATAAATATGCATTTTTACGTGAGTTATTTAAAAATTAGTCCGTCCGTTTGGAAGTCTAAGTAGCTTAAAGCACCTTTCGACATACGGTGCAGGTGCAAAAAATACTCGGCGCATTTATGGCCGATTATTGCAAAAACTATCAAATATTTGACAAAAGTGATAGGAATCATTTTTGCAGCTAATAAACTGCTCTTCATTTTCGCCCAAACACGAATTGCGTAAGTATCATATTTCGGGAGATATCAACCAAATTAGTTGAAAAAATGGATTTCCGGGCTCTTGAGGGCCATTTTCAGGCCCTTGCGGACATTTTTTTATATATGATATTTTCAGAGGTTATTGTGTACATTTATACCTGCAAATTAAAAAAAAAATTGTGACGGCCCAACCTGATCTTCAGGTTCACACCTTCGTTTACTGTACTATAAGTCTTTGAACTTAGCTTTACAAATATATCGAACTGATCTTTTATAAAATAAAAACATAATAAATTTACAAACCTTTACAATCAGTTAACCTCCTTATTTTTAAAAATAACAAGTATACCTTTTACAACAAACAAATCAGTCTTTTGTGAAAAAGCATCATAAATTGTGAAAAAACCCTTTAAAATTTCTTAAATTTTTATAACAACATTGAAATATTGTGTGACCATTTTGTTAAAGCACCCCGTCTCCTAAGTCTTAGGATTGGGATTAAAATATGTACCTATTAAACAGGTGTTCTACTATTCAAAAATTTTAAGCTAAAATATAATAAAGAGTAAAAATGTGGTGTGATTTTTTTTAATTTTCATTGATTTAAATTGGAAAAATAAAAAGAAAATTAATGGTGAATTATTTTTTATGATAAAGGTAATCCTGTTCTTCCTATTACCCTGCAGTCACTGTGCAGAATTCTCGCATTTCTGTTTTTCTGACAAAAACCACTATTATTTGATTATAATAGTTACTGATAAGAATTTCCCCAAAAACCAAATGCCATACCTTGTAATCTATTCAATGAAAGTAAAATAAATAAAATTCAAAATGGAAAATTACTTTTACTTATAAGAGACTCCGCAATATCATAACAATTAGATGCAAGTTTACTACATAATTTTTCTATGTGTACCTTAAAGTTTCATCTAAAAAACATTCATAAATTCATGCATGGAATATTGGCAAAAATGCGTCAAGCCTGGAGGAAAATTGGAATCAATCCCAATTTGGCGGGTGAGAAGGCATGAGCTTTAACCCTTACCCATGACTTGCGAGTTTAGGTAAAGTTCGAATTTCAAAGCTTTTTGAACCGGGATGATAAACTCTTGGTAAAAAGATTTTAAGACCTCATAAACTATCCAAAGTTCCAAAGATAAAAAAGTGTAAATAAAAATGTTGCTTATATCGAATGTTTTACGGGAAAACTAGAAAGGTATTATTAATTGATTTTATTTTTATTTACTTGAATCAACGCTCTACTGGATTCACCTGGTGACTCGCCATTGTACTATATTAATATTCAATCACACAATATACATTATTACTTTTCAGGTGAAAAATGGAGAAAAAATAGAAGACTTATTCAACCATATTTTCAAATAAACCTTTTGGAAAACTATTTCGGTAATTTCGCCGAAGTGTCGGAAGAAATGATAAAAAGCTTGTCAGGAAAAAGATTTGTTAAAATAACTCAGATAGTTAATACATGCGTTGTCAATATTTTGCATAGTAAGTATGGGGCACTTAAATTGGTGTAGGTAAACAACTGAAATGCTCGCGCAAACATACAGGATCAACGAAATGACATTTAATGGGAATATACTATTGCTATGCTTCTGTTTAAAAGTTTTAAATAAAGAAAGGAAAATGGTAAAAAGTTATGTTTCTTATGTGTGGGGAAGCAGATCAAAAAAGGATAGAGGATGGTAAAAAAAGATTGAAACAAATGAGATTTTTTTTGTTATTGACAATACCTAAAAAAGTTTTCTAGTAATTAATTGTGCATGTCGATTAATCTGAAAAAAAAACACATTTTAACATTTATCACGTGACTGCTGTTACTTCGACAAATGTGAAAAATATGATATGAAATGTCAAACAGTGACGTTAGGAGTTGAAATATAAAAAAAGTTATAAAACAAAACTGTTTAGGATGCAAGTTTTGGCCTATATAGGTACTAAATTTAATAAAATAAATAAAAAAAAAGAAATAAAATATATGCCTTCAATAACACTAAAATCTTGGACTTCCATTGTCTTTATTTGTTAACTGTTACACAACGTTTCGGTTAGTGATGTATCTCCACCCGTTTTCAATTATCACTTGAAAACGGGTGGAGATACATCACTAACTGAAACGTTGTGTAACAGTTAACCAATAAAGACAATGGAAGTCCAAGATTTTAGTTTTATTGAAACCATTACATTGTCTAACACTTTCAAAGAAAATGTATGTCATTTATTCCTAATTTGATATTCCAAACGTCACATTCGGGTCCGATTTTCTTTGCTCATTTTGGGTGTTTTCGAGCAATTTTTGTGCGGTTTGTTTAGTTGGAGTCAAGTGTGGAACTTCTGATTGGTAAGCACTGTTTAAAATGAACGTTTTTAATTCTTGTTAAATTGTGTTTTTTTTTAAGTAATGTTTGCAATGCTCTAAAATGGTCTATTACAGTTGTGTAATGTAGTGCATTACTCTACAAAATGCGCAAAAATAAATTATAGTTTAAAAAAACTAAAAAACACGTTTTTATAGCAAATCGGACTAAAAAGTAGAAAATGCTCTTTAATAATTCAATTCTAGTAAAAAGCGTGGGGGGCAATTTACAACATTTAATATCAAGCACCGCACGCTTTTTTACTGTAATTAAATTATTTTAAAAAATCCACTTTTAGTCCGGTATGCTATAAAAGCGTGTTTTTTAAATTATTTTTCTTATTTTTTAGTCTCAAAACAACATCGAAAGTAATCTTACAAGAGCCTTGATTAGGGCGAATGCAATAATCGAGATATAAGATTATTTAGCGATTATTATCATTTTTTTAAATATTTATAACTTGATTTTTATATAACCAACCAATTCCTTTAAAAATAAATATAAAGTCTATGTGGCACCAATAAATGGACAATTTTATTGGGAAGCAAGTAGTTAAATAATATACAGGACGTCCCATTAAAAAAAATATGGGTTATATCGTTAAAACCGTAACTGATAAAAAATAATTAAGTACACCAATGGATTTTAAGTAAAATTCTATATAAATGTGCTATTTGCTATTTTTTCTATCTTTACTAACAAGCAAATTACAGAGGTGTACTGAAATCGTCAAAATTTGATCTCCAAGCCGCTCTACTGGGGAACCACAATCAAGGCCAGCATAATTGTTGGGACACGTTCATTTGACCAAATGAAGTGCCCATATACAACCAAACAAAGCCAAAATAATCGTTGGTTGGCCTAGGTTTGCTATGTATGTACAGCCATAAGCCTAACTTTACACATTTGAGTTCCACAAATATAATAAATAAACCACTGGAACAAATGCTGGTATTTAAAATTAGAAGAGCTTTGCATATCATGACTTTCTTTTTCTGTCTTAAATACGGTGGAATGTGGAAAAGGAGAGTATTAACGGTTAAAAAATATTTGCATTTTTAATATAAACCATATTATAGGAACTAAAATATAATAGACATTTGTTTTAATGATCCGAATTTATAATCCACAAAAAACCGGCCTCTACAAGCTGGCCCAATTTAAAGGTTGACTTCCTCGCCATCCATTTATTTGAGTTTGATGACCTTTTTATGGAATTGTAGAATGTTTTCTAGCAACAATGTTTCGTCAAAAAAATTTATTTAGAATTTAACAAAAGCATATACGAGGTGCAACAATGACACAAAGTTTCTCACTTGGCGTTTGTTTTAAAACTGTGTATCTCCGTAAAGAGAAAGATAATGCCGTGATAAAGGACACAAAATGTTCAAAAAAGATAAGGTTACAGTATTATTTCAGTGGACAACAGTTGCTGTAGCTGCTGCTCCCCACGGGGTGTTGCGAATTTCGGGAAAGAAAATTATAGATAAAAAAAAGGAGAAAGGTTGGGTTCTGACATGTTTACATATTTTTTTGAAAATGTGATGCTATCATCAGCGACAGTTCTGTTTCCCGAAAGAAGATAGAGCAGTCATAGTTAGGGAACACCTTGGCATTTGAAAAGCTCTGACAATAATATGAAAAAGTATAAACCATATTGGTAAAAATTTTTTTTTTTCACTTTCAACCTCGCAATACTGATTATAGGTGGAACTTATGATTATTTCAAAAAAAAGGGGAGAAACCCAGAGGGGGAAAAAAGGGCAGGAATTGTGAAGTGGGCAAATATGGGTCCTTTTTTCATTGCACAGCAGTATACATATGAACGCATATTATTTATATCCGAGGTCTAAAAGCCCCTTATCGACCTGGGGACTCAACTGGCCGCCTAGGTCTTGTGTTTACCGCCGTTGGATTTTATTTGGAGAGATACTTAAATCTTGAGTTTACGTCGACAAATAAAATTGCCACAGTAAGGTATTGACCAAAATTAACCCGTTTTACGCGATATATATATTTTATATATATATATATATATATATATATATATATATATATATATATATATATATATATATATATATATATATATATATATATATATATATATATATATATATATATATATATATATATATATATATATATATATATATATATATATTTTTTTCGTGGGTTTTTCCGGATGGTAGAATGTAAGATTTTTCCCGGGTTTTTTCCGGTCGGTTTGCTTTTTAAAAATCCAGTTTTTTTTGGGGGCCCCCGGTGGCCCCGCCCCGGAAACCCAATCGAGCACCCCCCAAAAATCTTTTAAAAACCAACGGTGGGGGAAACGAAAATCTTTATTTAAAAGGGAAAAACAAAAATAAAATTAATATATATATATATTATATATATATATATATATATATATATAAATATATATATATATATATATATATATATATATATATATATATATATATATATATATATATTTTATATATATATATATATATATATATATATATATATATATATATATATATATATATTATATATATGTTTTTGGGCCTAAAAGCAAAATATATGAACATAAATTTTTGGTATCCATATCTTTCTTATATACTCTTATTAATCATTTTTGAGACGGTACGGGTGACGTTAAAGAAGATAATGAAACCCTTTAAAAGGTAAATTTTCCCCTATAAATTAAAACCCCCTTTTAAAACATTTTTTTTGGGGGAGAATTGTTGGTATTGAAAAGAGTTAAGGGGGTTACTATTGGATTCTGTGTTTAAACATTGGAAAATTTTAAAAAAATGAATCAATGCCCCCCATGATCTTCATCTTTGTCAAGAAGGTAATTTATTTTTACAAGTGGATATATTTCGTGCGTCCCCCGCCTCACTTACTCACACGGCTTCACATGGCCCCAAAAATTTTTTTTTAAAACCCACAAAAAAATTTTTGGGGTTTTTTTGGGGAAAAAAAATTTGTCGAGTGTGAGTCTTTCGCCCTTTTTTTCTTTAGATACTTAGTACTTCAACAAAGCCCCCCAAAAGGGAAAAAATTTTTGGGTAATACTCTTAAACCCTTTAAAGACATTTTTTTTCGTATTAATATTATTTAAAAAATCTGTTAAAACAACCAATCTGAGGATAAAACAATTTCTTTTTATGTTTGCAGATGTGTTTTATTTGATTAAAATAAATTAAAAAGTGTTACTAATACGGAAACAAATTTTTTTTTTTTACTTTATGTGTAATACCAAGGAATTTAAAAGGGGTATGGAAACTCAATGCTATGGCCCCCTTGATCAAAAAATGTCCGCCCCGAGAAAATAACTGTCGATTGGCCCCCGATTCTGCGCAATAACAAAAATTTCCAGGGAATTTAAGTGCCCTACTTAACCGATAAAAAAGGGGTGTTAAACACATTATACTTTTTGGGGCCGTAATGGGGTTGTCTAAGGTTTTTTACAAAAGGGGCCCGGGGGCTTAAACTATCCGCGCTGTATCGTCAACCGTCGTGTTCATCATTGTCATTTTTTTTGGTTTGTCCCTTTGCGCCATTAGTTTCGTTTTTTTGCTTTGTGTAGTCCATATTTTGTGGTTGCAAATTTTTTTTGGGTTGAAAAACCTTTTTTTTAGTGATGTTTTATTAAATTGTGATTAAATTTTTGTTTATTGTTTGTTACTTATAATATCGTAACAAAATGATTAGAGGTTTTATGGTTTTTCTTGCAAACCCCAAGGGTAACATACCCGGCTTTTTTTCTTTAAGAAATATTTCTTATATTTAAATTGGGTGCTTCTTATGAGACGTAACGTTAGGTAACCAAAAAAAAATATCAATTATGAATAATAAAATAATAAAATTTCCAGGTAATAGCAGTGAGAAAAGTAAGGCAATTTTAATATCTTTTAAATGATTTCCAATTTTTGTGTATTTTGTAGATTATTAAAAAAAAAAAGGGTTTTAAAAGGTACTTTTATTTCATTTAATAATT
The DNA here is from genome assembly GCA_019359885.1 of Listronotus oregonensis. Lineage (NCBI taxonomy): Eukaryota > Metazoa > Arthropoda > Insecta > Coleoptera > Curculionidae > Listronotus > Listronotus oregonensis. The sequence goes on along the minus strand of JAHBCN010005737.1, from coordinate 861 downwards.
TTCATTCTTTTTAAAAGGGTCAAAAATTTTTAATTACCGGGCAGACCTGGCAAATTTTTAAAAAACAGGTCCCCTAATTGAATGAAAAAAAGTACAATTTTATGCTAAATTTTTTTTTCTTTTTCTGTATTTGTTAAAAAAGAAATTGATTTTTGGTTTCTTAAACTTACATTATCAACTTTTTTAAACTCGACATACTGTAGACACATAATATTTAACGGATCTGTTACAATGGATACCTAGGTACCAAAGGTTACTAAACATTTTTAACCACTGTTATTTTGTCTCATGAATTTGTTATTAGTGAAAATTATATGCCTAAAAGCAGTTATAAAAATGTTCACTTTTTTAAAGTACAACCCGAATCTTAGGGGTTTGATTAAAAACATTTACACTATCTTGCCCTTCTTTTTTTACAAAAATTTGGGGATAAGACATGAAACTATCATACAATGTTTTAAATTTATTTTTTAAAAAACTTGTTTTTATTAATTTACAAAGATTTTTGGAAAAATACAAAACTCACAAAAATATCGACCATTTAAATAGAAGGCTTCTTCCCACATTATATCAGATGATATAAAAACCCAAAATTACACAATAATTTTAAATTTTTGGGGGTACGTTTAATAACCAACAATTTTTTGCAAAAAAAAAAACAGTGACTCTTGAATTTGACATTTGATGATGTCAACTTTATAGATATCAAAAATTATGGAATCCGGCTCTGACCTACTATTATTGGAAACCCGCGGGCCAACCCCCCCATTCCCGCTGCCCTGCACGCCGGGGAATTTTGTTCTACAGTATTGGGCTTCCATACACCTTTAAACTTCCTTGGTAATACGATATACAGAGTTA
>JAHBCN010005736.1:2500-53046 GCA_019359885.1 Listronotus oregonensis | reverse complement strand
TGGGTTGCATATATTTTTTGTGATCTTCGAATAACGCTAATATAAAATTTGAGTGATTTTACCTTAAAAAAATAATGGTTTTTACCGAAATTTTTTTTGCAAGTGTAAAAATTATTTTTTTTTTAAGAAAAATTGAAATATTGGAAAAAACTATTAGGTTTAGGTATGCATTTTTAAATTAAAAAAATTTTTTAAAAGGGAAATTTTAAAAAAAAATTTAAAAAATAGGGTGTTTCTTTTTTAAAAATGTATGTTTTATAATTTTAAATTGTGCACCCCAAAGAATCTTTACATCTTTTGTTTTTTTTTTATTTTCTCATAACTTTTAAAACCAATGAAATAATGAACTTTACTCTATCGTTGACTCCCCCTGTACAGTTAAACCCAGTCATTGCGCCGAATTACCAAAGTAAAATGAAAACTGTGTGAAAAAATCGCAACCATTTTGGGCATATGTTTAATTTTTTTTGTTATGTTAAGATAAAAAAATTTTTTATGTTTGTTTGTTGTATTCAATTAAAATTATCAAAATAAAGGCATAAAATTTTTTGGAAATTCTAATGTGCAAATCCCGGCCAAAAAAAAAAAATAATATATTAAATTTTCATATTTGTGAGGTTATTGACATCTCAATTTTAAAAAGTGGCAATTATAATATATTATTATAATGGCAAAAAAGGGGCAATCTAATGACTTAATAAAATACGGGAGTTTTTTTTTAAAAAAAATCATAATATTCGGATTTTCAAAAAAACAGTAGTTCAAAAAAAATCGAGCCCGCCGCTGAAATATACAAAAAAGTTCTGTAAGAGTGTTTTTTACCTTTTCGATAGATAATCAGGGAGCTGAGATACAATTATTCTGCAAAAGTAAAAAATTTTTAATTTCCCCCTTTTTTGATTTTGGCATCCTTCGTTTCAAAAAAAGTAGTCCGGTTTTTTGCGTAAACGGCAACCTTGTATCCCCCTAACGGAGAAACCCCATAATGATAACAAAATTTGGGGCCCCCCTGTACAGTTTTCAAATCTTTTTTTTACTTGTATCCTAAAAGCTACTTACATACCAAATTTCGTTTTTTTTCCCCGGGGAATGTCCCGGGGGCATTTCCCCGGGGAAAAATGGATTTTTTAAAAAACCCAAGAGTCTTCCCCAGTAACGCGTTGTTTTTGCTTGGACTTAGCAATTGTTAAAAGTTAACAAAAAAAGGGGAAGTTTAACAAAACGTCATTGTCAGGTTATTCAATGTTTTTTTGTAGGCAACCTGTCAAAATTTGACATTTTGTTAAACATTCTAAACCGTTGTTAACGAACAATCGCTAAGTCCATTGCTAAAAAAAATAATGGCCTAACCCAATCAGTCAGTTAGTAATTCTTTCCCCAATTCTCAGTCATTGGGAAAAAATTGCGTTTTTTTAAATCGAAAAATTATAGAATTTATTTGACAAAATTTTTTTTTTTTTACGGGTAATAAATGAGAACAAATATACATTGGGGAAAAAAAATGCTGAAACCTTTCGTGTAATATATACAGATTTGTGGCAACCCCAAACTAGTTTAAATTTTTTTTAAACAGTAATTTTTAAAAAATTGACTGCTATCCGAATTTTAATTTATTTATTATTAATTTAATTCCCAACCAAGAATATAGTTTATTACATGGAATTTAATACTTAACTTTACGAAAAACTCGTTAATAAAACAAAAAAATTAAATTTTTAAAATTTTTTTTTACATGTTTTTAAAAAACATTGACATTTTTATGATCTAATCTAAAATTACTTTAAATTTTTTAATTGTTTGTAATTAATTTTTTTGTCTACTATTCCCCCCCCGTAAGTTTTTAAATTTTTTTTTAAGTATGATTTTGTTTTTTTTTTTTTTTCAGGAAAATAATTATTATACTTTTTTTTTTTGAAATTTATGATTAATATCAAATTAATTATTTGGTTTATAAAATGAATTGTTGGTTTAAGATATGCTAATTTATAAATATATTTAATAATTTTATATTAAAATTTTTTTTTAAAGGTGGTAATATTCTTAAGTTTGCTGAACCCCATATTAAAACTAATATTGCAATTTTGAGTTACTAAACCAATAAATTAAATACCTTTTTTGCAATTTTTAAGGTTTTAATTTCTAATTTTTAAAAACATCCCTATTAAAAAAATAGATAATTTTTTAAAATAATTCTAATTTTTTTTTAAAATTAAAATATTTATCATTATATTCTTCTTAAAATTTAATAACTATAAAATAATTAATTTTTTAATTTTTTTATGATATTTAAGGCATTATACACGTTTGGCGAGTTGAATCTTTTTGGATTGAATTTTTTTATTAGACACTAATAGATAAAAGTAGACAAAAGAAAATGCATCGGTAACCCCCACCGATAGCGACCCGGGGTTCCCCCCACCGCCGCAATTGGTTTTTTGGGCAAAGGCTCGCTCTACTCCGTCTCCTTTTTTAAAAATTTCGCAAAAAAAATATTCGAAATTTTTTTAAACGCCGAACGTGTATATATATATATATATATATATATATATATATATATATATATATATATATATATATATATATATATATATATATATATATATATATATATATATATATATATATATATATATATATATATATATATATATATATATATATATATAAAAATTTCTGCTTTTCAAGGGTTATTTTTTATTTCTCTGTAAAAAAGCATTCTGACGAATATGTCGTCTCATAAAATGTTGAAGATTTTTTTAAGCCCAAAAGACTAAATACCTAGAAATTTTTCTGATTAGGTTGAAAATTTAAAAGCGTTTTTACTTAAAAGTTATCGGAATAAAGTTATGCTCAAAAATATGCCAAAACTTTTATATAAATCCCCAAATTCTGAATAATAAAAGCCAACTTATTCAGTTTTCTTAAAACCTTCTTAACAATTACGTCAACTTTTAATGGAAGGAAAATACAACGGACCCAAAAAATATTTAAAGGTTTTTTTTTAACTATATCTACTTTAGTTCGTTCGCTTGAAAGAAATTAAAAGTCTTTATGTGAGAAAGCTATAAAACAACTTTAAAGTGCTAAAAAAGCTACTTTATTGAAAAATTCTCTGAAGTTGTTGAAAATTGTGAGGCTTCAGAATTAGAAAAAGAAACACTAAAAATTACTTTGTTGTTTATCAAATACAGATTTAACAAATTTTGCTTCACAAACTTTCACTCTATTATGAAAACTTCTTTATTAAAGTTTTTTGTTACGAAACAGTCGATCGATATTGTTATGTATATTTAAATTTAATTTATTTCATACTGTACTAGTTAAACGCACTTTAAGATCCGGGGGGTTTTTCCTAAAATAAACTTTTACAGTATGGAGTGGGGTTTAAAGTATATTACTTAGTCTGACACTGTAACGCGAAAGGGGAATTTAAATATTTCCGAACGAATATATGTGTGTGTGCCAAGTTTAACTACAAGAAAGCAATAGTACTTACTACTATATACCCAAGTAGTAATTTTAATGTTAAAAATTTTTTTTACAATAACAAAATAAAATATTGAAAAAAGCTGAAATTAAATGTGGTTGTTATATACTATAATTTTTATTTAATATCTATTTTGTTTTACTAAGGAATATTATGTTATTAGGTAATTATTTTCCAAAGATCTTATCGATTTTGTTAAACGGCAACATCAAACAAAAGGCTTGTCCAGTTGCGAACAAACGAACCTGGTTGGAGCTTGTCACATGTTTTGTTTCTAGGGTAAATTTACTTGTGATTGAAAGTGTTTGCGCTTTTCTGGTTCCTCTCTTGGAATGTCGAATATTTAAACATTGAGTGTCGGAGGTCAAGGTTTTATCTTTATTTCTGTTAAATTTGGTGTTGTGTATTTTGTTTGTTTTGTTGTGTTTTGTTTTTCTATCTTGTATATACATTTTTTAGTTCTTATTTGCTTTTTAAATAGTATTACTATTGTTTTAAAATGAATAAATTTACTTGCGGAAAGACACTACATGGACAAACAAAAGAAGTAATAGCAAATGTTTATAGGTAAGTAATAATCTTATAAAACAGTAATCATGTTTTTTCTATTGGGTTTAAACATTAAATATACGAAAAAGAAAGCTTTATAATATGTAGCGGCAACTAAAGTTGGCAAGTCATCTGTTTGCAACATTTTTTACGAAGAGGGTCTTTATTCGTCTTTATACCATTTTTTACGTCAAAAATATGAAAAAAGTATTGTTTTCATTAAGCTGTTAGCAAGTAACAAAGAAAGCGGGCAAGTCTCGATGATTAGGCGACCCGCTTGTCACTAAATAAAGACTGAGTAATACGCTTTTATTTCAGAACTAACACTGTTATACACAGAATAAAGCATACAGCTTTTCATAAATTAAATAAAAGCTACTTTTAAATATACTTTTGTCCATTTTATTTTTGTTTTATTTTGTTAAAAGGGTTTGCGATGAAGAAGCCGCAAGCAATCCTTTAAAATTTCCACTTAAACGTAAGCTTGATTGGGTATCTCTTTACACCGGAGTTGCCGTATCAACTGTACGAAAAATTAATAAAGAAGATAAGGAACGGTTTGAATATAACCCAAATCAAATGTTATCCATTCCTAAAAAAACGACGGCGTCTTTTTCTTGTCGAGAAGAATACAAATTTTGATTTTCTAGTGATAAGACATATGATAAATAGGTTTTATCTTAAATTGAAAGTTGTCCCGACAAGTAGATAATTGTTGCAAAAATTGCGAGAAGATTTAAATTTTTCATATTCTCGTTACTAATATCAAACGGTTTTTTTTGGCGTAAATTTCAAAATAAAAAAAAATTTAATGGAGCGTAATAATATATTACATTGAAGGTACAAAAAATACTCATGAAATACGAAAATATCGCCAAGAAGGGCGAAATTTTTTATTTGACAGTGTAGTAATGATTTAACATTATAGTAATAGTAATGCTTACTTAGTACCTTTTTTATAAATTTCTTTGTCATTTATCAAAAATTGCAATGATAATACTACAGGGAACGTAGAACGACGTTTCCTCATTTTGAATTATTACCAAAAATTAAAAATACCCCTATCTTAGAGGTAAACAAAAAAAAAAACGATTAGATGACGACTTTTCTCTGCATTTTTAACTTTCCACGAAATATTTTGTGAAATTGTTACTGATGGTCTTTAAATGCATTTATTTTTGGTGACGACCATACATTCAAAATATATTTTAAATAAAACATAAATGTATACTGTACACATTATTTCATTTAAAGAAATTACAAAATATTCCTGAACTTTTAGGAAAATCCGCACGCCGCTGTGCTTTTTATGAATGAAGTACGCCATATTTGGTTTACAACTTCCCCTTCCGACGCCGCACTGTCACAGATATGGTTTGTCAGACTATACGTAAGAAGCCGCGTGGCTAGTGCGCAATTTCTTTAGAACACGCATTAGGTACTATACTTTACCTACAGTATTTTGAGACAAACTAATACAGTTTGTTAAAATAAATTGTATTGCCTTCATTTCGGATTATACCTGCGACAACAATAAAACTGCGGATCAGTAGGTATTAAAGGACAGAACATTAGGGACAACTCTAATAATATAAATATTTATAATTTATTTTTTATTTAGGTAGGTATAATCTTAAAATTACATTAAGAAATTAAATATATGCAAAGTTTTATTAAATTTATAACTACCTATATTATCTATACATAATTACATTTTTAATCTTAATATCCAAATCTAATTTGATTTAATTTCTGATTAATCACAATAGGATTTATGTTGTTTTGTATAGAAATGTAAGAGTCCTCGATATTTATAATGTGCTGTACTGAATTTTTCCAGCTCTCAACTGGTATGTTAGTAATTACATTTTTTATCAAATTTTAACACTGGGATTTAAAGTAGGTAAAGTTTCTTTCTGACTTGGTTCCACAAATGTTATGGGGTTAAACATAAATGAAAAGGAGGAGGAGTAAGAAAAGCCCAGCCTGTTCGAAATTATTACATACATATAATTTTAATTCCATATGAATTTAGGACTTCTAAAAGTTGCGCTTTTTGTAAAATTCAAAATAAAATCTTTTTCCCTTTACGTTTCCTTGGTTTTGGGTTGTTAAACTTGATGAAGCTGGTGTTTTGTGCAGCAGACGCTTGTGGTCACTTGCGTTATCCATGACAATCACACTGTTTGGAATATTTGTTTAAAGATAATTTTAAAACCAGTTTTCAAAAAGTTATGCCCTTTATCCTTATGATAATCCCCCAAAATTTTAATATTCTTTGCAGACAACATCAAGCAGTTGGGGATAAACCGTCTTCGAACCAGCGTGTATTATGGTTCGTTTTCCTTTTTTTTGAAGGTGCTTTCGTCTGACAGTTTTGACTGTCGATACTGTGTCTTGTATCGAACCATTTTTCATTCAAATTATGGATCTGTTTTCTAGCCTATATCTTTTAATTTCTTAAAAGGTAATAAAATCTTCAAGTACCTAATCTGTTCGATTCCATTACTACGTCGTTTGTCTATTTTGCGGTATTTAAATCCCATTTTCAACAACTCTATGGAGGGGGGACGTCTAATTTTTTATTTTGGGTTTTTCCTTTGTCTAGCTTTTTTCAGTTTATCCAAGGTAGGAATTATCCGCTGTGATAAAGACTCAATTTTCCTTCTTATTATCCTGATCACTATTGTCTCTTCAGTGGATTGAAAATCATACGTTTTTTTTTTGTTCAATTCTTCACAAAAACGGGTTTTTCTTTTAAAGCTTTATGTTTAATTAGTCCTCTACTGATTAAACTCTCATACACATCTTTCACAACCTGTTTTGTTTCCCTAATGACTGATTTTACGCGACATAGTTATATTCTTGTAAAACAACTTTTTCGAAACGCACAGTAAAAACGGTTATTCAACACTGCCACTAAAATATTAGCCGAAATATTTATGTCTCATTGGCTTACAGTGACAGGGGTGAAATTGATGTAACATATTAGTTCAGCGAAAAGAACTTTCATCTAGGACAGTGGTCTAACTTTGTTACTAATATTCTCCTTTAAGGTAATGTGAAATAAATTGACACCTCGTTTCTTGGATACCGCACGAATAAATAGTTCTTCAACCTACCTGTCCTTTCTAAGAAATTTAATAAAGCACGTACAGGAATTTGGCTTATCGACCTTGTCGTTAACCGTGAGATGAACATCAAATCATTTTGTTACCTGGGCAAAGTTAAAAGTTCATTTTCTCCCTCTTGCCTTTTCCTTTTTAACGTTGCTGAAAGATTTTACATAACTTATTATTTCTACAGGCTTGTACGGAATTTTATTTGGTATACAATAATTAGGGTTCAATTTGTTTTTATAATTTAAAAAACGGCATAACACACTCATAAACACAAGAATTAAACAATTAAATCAGAACACTGAAGAGCTACAAATCCATTACTGGGAGACAAACCTTAATCAGTTTATTAGAGCGATTTTTGTTTTTCCACATAGCCTGACCTTGCGACTGTGCAAATAACCTTTTTCTTTCGCTTACGTGTCTGAATGGTCTGCGGGCAGGGATATGTACCTCGCCCACCAATCAGCATGCAGAGCGTATATTTATCCCCGCTGACCAATCAGGCACTCGGAGCATAAGAAAAAGGGTATAATTTAATTTTTCTTTCTCCCTTGCACACTTGTTTTGACATGCGTGGTAGGTATATAAGGATATAAGTAGTGCTCCCTCTACAATGCCCTGTATAGGTATGCGACACCATGTTTTTAAATTTAAAATAAAATATCACCAACAAATTACCTCGAAATTACAATGTGGCAACATGGGATAAACTGTAAGTTTAAAAATTGGTTTGGAAACAACTTTTGTCTTTTTTCTTTTTTAATAGATGGACCCCACAAATGTATCGACAACGAAAAAATGTTATTAAAAACATTAAAAGGGAAAGCAAAAGGAAAAAAACGGATTTAAAAGGTTTCGAATGTATGCAGACCTGGAAAAATTATTATTTTTTGGAAAAAGGTAATTGCTTGAACCCACAATCAGAATTCAATTTATTGAATACCTTTAAATTTTTCTTTTTTATTTACATAATGTATCGTAGCCCGCGGCTCAAAAGAAATAAAATGAAAACAAAGAGCAGGGCGGTATTTTTAAATAAAATCCTTTTGGTAAGTATATTAAGCAAATTTAGCTTTTTGTTACATCCAAACATGACCTTTTATACGCTTTTTGTCCTTGGCTTTAATTTTTTATTCCAGTAAGGGACTTTTGCTAAAAATCAAAATATCAGGGAGTTCAAAAATTTAGAGATTTCCCCCCGAATAAAAAAACAATTAAAATAAAAATTCATATAATATTTTTTCTATATTTTCTTCTGGATATTTCTTTAAAGAGTTCAGTGAAAAAAAGTTTATTGGCCAGAAAATTGAAACCCCAGGAATTCCCATTTTATTTTAATAAATTTACCAAAGTAAGACTCTTTTTAAATAACTAATAAAGAAAGTGTTGTGAATTACTTACAGCTGCATGGACAAACTAGCTTTGATACTCATGACACCTTTTTTTACGCTCTGTGTTGATAGAAACTTTGGACAAAACCTAACTAATGACTAAAAATTAAGTTTTTTTAATTTATTTTGCTAATCCTAATTTTTTTTTTTTAAAGTCACGTTAGTCCCTAGGTTCTGTCGAGTTGAATGTAAAAAAGAGGTCAGTCCTTAATTTGTCGTGTTGGCGAGTTTTTTTATTTTATTAAACTCCCTCTCTCTTCTTTTTTATATATATATATATATATATATATATATATATATATATATATATATATATATATATATATATATATATATATATATATATATATATATATATATATATATATATTACTTTTCGACGTTACCAGACCTTATACATACAATAGAAACCTAGCCACCAAGAAGGAAGTTCAATGAGGGTGTAAATTTCAAAAATTAAATCTTGTTTTTTACAACTTCTTATGAACACTAGAGGGTAAGCTATTTGATTAAATTACGATTTTCATATATTCAATACACCTTATGAATCCAAATACGTACAACATATTTTTTAAGCCATCGAAGATACAAAGATTACATACTCCGCCGACGTTACTAGACCACGCAGGGTTGCCAAACCTTTATAAAGTAGATGTCAATTCTGGCTGAAAAACGTCTAATATGTAGTTAGTTTTTAAACGGTTCTTAAACGTTGATATGGCTGCTTCAGTTTAAAACGCGGCTATTTATCGCAGTTTAATATACAAATTTGTTATATATGTTATGCTCAATAGTCGAATTCGGGAAATACCCTAAAAAATACGCAAAACTAGTTTTGAGCAACGAATATTTCCTAAACCCGAAATTTTATTTTTTTGCGGATATTGAGCATTACGAAATAAGCAGGACTAGTTTTGCGCATTTTAAACTGTACAATACTAGTTCTGTACATTTCTAAATAACCCTCATTAGTTTTGCTTTTTTAATGTAATTAGCGCGCAGGGTCCGAATAAAATAAAGTTTAAAATGTTTTTTAGATAATATATTTTATTTAAATACTGACAAATACAACAACAAATAGCACTTTATTTTTAGGCAAATATCCGGTTAAGTTTAAAAAATTATTTATTTGAACAAAAGCTTAAATGATGGCACTAAGAATTGTAGGTGTTATTCTTTTTTAGACAAGAACATATTGTACATACATGAAATAAAACCTTGTGTAGATCCAGAAATATCGGATGATGTAGTTCTTAGTGATATTTCTTGGTCATTCTTTTCGCCAACATTGTTACCGTCTAGAAAAACATTATTATTAGCCAACAGAAATTCGTTTCTACAAAACTTTTTTTGTAAAATTTCAGTCGTTATTGCCAATTTGTTAAATCCATCATCAATCGATTGAACAACTGCTATTACATTTCGTGGTGCTAATCTGCCACAATCCACGTCTGGTATTCGTACAAAGACATTATCGCCAACCAGCGCTGGTTTAAATTATTTATTTGATTCTGCGAGCATCAAATTGGCTTGTACTCGAAAACTTTTTTGGCGTTTTTACGATTCGTAATTATATCGCAAGAACATTGGCAAAGAAAACATTGAAATTCTGATTTAAATTTGCTTACTTTTAAAATACCGCATGTAGCATAAATTTTTCCATTGCACTTTGAGCAGCTTTTCACAATGGCGATAGGTTTTTGACACACAATACATAGCGAACCTTTGTTTTGGTTTATTAATATGTTTTTAGGTTCTACACTCACTGTAGAAGTTGGACTTTTTCCTTGGCGTATTTTCTATTTCTCCATCTTGAATGAAACCATGCACTTCACTACCGTCCATATTTTACTCAGCGACAATAGAAACTTGCACTTCATCTGTTTCACTTGACATATTTTCCATTACTTCATCTTGAACGAATCCATGCACCTCACTATCGTCCATATTTCACCTGTTTCACTTTGCATATTTTCTATTTCTCCATCTTAAATGAAACCATGCACGTCACTATCGTCCACAGTAAATGTAGTAAAGTAATGACTTTTCATCATAAGATTGTTTTTGAGTACCTGAAGCCTCCAATAACCGAACTAATTGAGAGTCGAATTCAGGTTGCATTTTTATATAGGCACATGGGTGAATATCGTAATTACACAATTTCACGAGCACAAACGAAATAAATTTAAAATTAAATCAAAAAACAACAACATTACCCGACTTTTTTGGGTTTGGTAGGCTGTAAAATAGGCAGAACTAGTGCTGGCCATTCAAAAATGTACAGAACTAGTTTTGCACATTTCAAATTGCGCAAAACTAGTTTTGCCCATTTTAAATTGCGCAAAACTAGTTTTGCTTGTTTTGTAATGTTCAATTGCCGTATAAAATTAAAATTTCGGGTTTGGAAAATATTCGTGGCTGATATCTAGTTTTGGGTCCTTTTTGGGCATTGCCCGAATTCGATTATTGAGCGTAACATATACAAAACGAATCATTCAAAATTAATGGTGATATTAGCAAGATCATTAAACAACGAAAATAAAGGTAGGCAACACAGTTTGTTCAAATAAAACAGTAATATCTTTATTTTTTATCAAACTCTGTGCGTGTATAAATTACTAACATAATAAAAAATATTATTTATATATTTTTTAAACCTTTGAGAAAAAAATTGTATAAATTTTAAATAATTACAATAATAATAATATTAACAGCGTTATTAGCAAAAAGCCCGTTTATTTTGGGATGCTACCTTTTCTTTATCTACAAGGTGGCCAAAATAAAATATTGTCAAATATTTTTGGTTAAAACCGAAGTTTCATTTCATTATATTTTTAAATGTAAAAAGAACTTAGGTTTGTCAACAATTTTATTTTTTAAATTAAACACCCTTAACATTAATGTTTAAATTTAACGTTAAATTGTATTCAATTTTATGTAAACATGTTAGATTTTTTCAACTATTTTCGAGGTATAAGTATTTAAAAATCGTCTATTTCTTCAGATGTTATAGAGCTGAGTATTTAACATAAAATATTAATTATATCGTGTCATCGGGTGTCCCAAAAGTATGGACATACCTAAATATCTTGGAAAATAAGGAAGATAGGGAAAAAAGTTTTGTTGAGTTTTGGGAAATCAAACGGTATATCTGATGGTGACTTTAACTTTAACCTTGACCTTGATCTTCAAGGTCAAAATGATTTTTAATAAGGAAGTACTATTTTTAATATCGGATTCCGAAAAAGTTAAAAATTGTACGTCCTAGACGATAGTTCATATTTTTTGAATGAGCTTTAGAAGGTGTTAATAGGGGTTTAAGTAGGTGCTAGGAGAGCACGGGCTCATTTCAACGTCACCGAGTCGTAAAAATGCGGATGACCATTTCAATAGATGTTGGATACCGGTTCAATAGGTGTTCAATACCGGTTCGATAGGGATTTGATGGGTGTTCTATACCGGTTCGATAGGTATTCGATACAGGTATCAAACCGTAACGAACCACTTAACATACCGGTACCGAAAACCTTCGAATCGGTGTCGAACCGGTATCAAACACCTATCGAACCGGTATTGAACACCCTTCGAACCGGTATCGAACACCTATTGAACTGGTCATGTGCATTCACTAACGACTCGGTGACCTTGAAGTGAGCCCGTGCTCTCCTAGTATACCTACTGGTTTGAATTTAAAAAAAAAACCTTTGCTCTTGAAAATTAAGCTTAAGGGTAAAGTTGAGGTCACTATCAGAACCGTTTAATTTTCCAAAACTTTTAACCTAACTTTATTTTTCCTAGCGCTATTTTTTTAATCAAAATATTTCCATATTTTTGGGACACCATGTATAATATATATAAATTAAAACTGTTTTCAATTCATAGCTACCATTTTTAAATTTAAATTACATACATGTCAAATAAGGTTAATTGTCAAAATTTTTGACAATTGACGTGAGTTACTGTTGAGTTAAAATATGAATGTTAAAACCGTCTTCCTCTGTTAAAAACATTGGGCTCTACAACCTCTAAAAGTTAAGAAATAGCCAATTTTTAAATAATTATACCTCTAAAACAGTTATTATCAAGTATAATCTATGTTACATAAAAAATTATAAAGTTAAGCACATAACCTAAAAATTAAATGATAAACATTTATAGTGTCCATTAAAAAAAATTAAGTTAATGACTGTATAAGAAACACCAGTATAGTCAGTAAAACAAAATCCTGAAACCACGTAATAAAGTACTTTAAATTTCTTTTTATTTTATTCTCATAAAATTGCAGTAAATTAAATAATACTTTACCTGAAAATTCGGATGGTAGATCCTAAACCAATTTACAGGGTGTTTCAATTTTAACCTACTTAATACTCGGTTTTCGGTAACTAGATAAGATACGGACATGGTATAATATGGGGCAAGGTTGAGCTATGCCGTCTTTCAGCACAAAAAAACATTATCCGACCATTGTCGAAGATATACGAAGATAAACGAAGTTTTGGTTTTTTAAATTGTTTAATTTTTTATACCGATCATTAAACGAATGATACAGAATAAGGTTTTCTAAGTTTATTGTCTGACTTATACTGGCCATTATTATTAACCGCTTTCTTTTTCTCTTTGGCGCCAAAATGACAAAATACCTTTTTTTTTTTTTTTTTGTTCATTTTATTTGATAATGTAGTAGGGTTGCATATAAAAATGTTATTCGGAATAAAATTAATTTACCTTATTTATGAATTACAAATAATATTTTGTTTAATGGGTAAAAAAGTTTTGATAACGGATTATATAAAACACAGTCTTAAAAAGCAAGTTTAAAATTTTAATATTACGCAGGGCTTAATCTGGGACACAGCAAAAATTAAAAAAATATCGGTATTTAGACATTTTGGCACCAAAAAGAAAAGAAAGGGCTGATAACGGCCAGTGTAAGCCAAAAAAATCAGACAATAAACTTCCATCGGTATAAAATTAAACCAATAAAAAAACACTTCGTATATCTTCGACAATTGTCGGATAATATTTTTATGCTGAGAGATGGCGAGCCTTGACCCATATTAACAAATCATACCTAGTTACCGAAAACTGAGTAGTAAGTGTTAAAATTAAAGCATTCTGTATATTTTTTCCAAAAAAATTATTGGTAATTTGTAATTAACAGTATTATCTCGTAATAAAAGGTCATTTTTACATCATAATTTTAAAATAAACCATATCAACGGTCACCGGTCAAAATGACACTTAAACAAGGTATACGACAAAAAGAAAAAAACCGGTTCGAGATATCAATTTAGTGTTTAATTATGCCAAACAATAAGCAAAACAACGCATTACCGCCTATTTTACAAACCAATTAAAAACACTTTCATCGATTCTCAAAAATTTCACCACTACATTTTTGTTTACCCCTGTATAAGGCCAAAATATTACTTATTAGTAAAACTTACCTTAACCTTAAAACACCCAATGTTAGCATTATTGAATAACAAAATCTGATTTAAATCTATCGATGATAACAAACTACAGTATTTTTTAAAAAAAAACAAAATTTTGCCATTTTTTGTATTTTGTCTTATAACTCTAACCAAACGGCATTTTTTTCAAAAATCTCAATATTGTTTCGAGATAATAAATAAGTGTAATGAATGCACTATATAAACACTCTGAAAAAATTGTCTGCCCTTTTGCCACCTTCAAGAATTTTTGCAGTTTTACCTTGCCTTCTTTAACACCCTGTATAATGAGGAATTTAATAATTTAAATTTGATTTTTAATCGAAGCAAACAAGGATAAATTGTCCAATCAAACACAGAAAAACCTAATTAAAAGAAAAAAATTAAAAAGTTACGGGTGGTTGAAATTCATCAAAAAAATCAGGTGTCTCGAATCCAGTGACGACCAGTTTAGATACAGGATAAAAATAAAAATTTTCCTTTTTAGAAAAAAGTTTTAGTTACCAAACTTTTTTCAGGAAAATAAGTTAAAATTTAAAACTCAATGTTTTAGTTTTAAAAACATTTTTAATTAAATGCTATTTTTTATTTTTTGTTTCTTTATACATACTGCAGTCGTAAATAAGAAAAACAAACTTATAAAGGGTTTAAAAGACAAAAACGAGTTGAAATGAATTCACTGAACCCGGTGTATAATACCGGGTGCGGGTATTCAAAGGTGGTTTCTCCTATATTTTTGATCACTAAAAATATCAAATTTTTTAGGTAAAAAAAATTTAAATTCACTGACGGGTTTAATTTTTTTTTTGTCACTTCAGGTTTAACAAATGTTGTTGTCATTTCCTGTTAAACCTGAGGTGATAAAAATAGTTAAAAACGTTAATTAATCCAAATTTATGTCTTATACAACCCACCATATTTCATCTTTTCATATTTTTACCTTAAAAGAAAAATTTAAATACAAAGAAACCACCTGTTAGAAACATCCCGGTATAAAACATATTCTTTTAAAAAAAACATAAATAAAGCGCATTATTTTTAAGACACTTATTAATTGATGCAGACAAACATCAGCGTTCTGAATAAATACGTAAAATCAAAAAAATAAAAGATAACTAAAAAAAAAAACCCAAACCGTACAACAACGGCTACAGTGTTGCCGATTCTTAGGTTTAATAGCGTCGGTCCCATATGTCTGTAAGTTTTAATTTTATATACTAAATTTTGATCCGCGCTGGGCGCCACCTGAACTAGAATCTGTGAACTAAATCTGTATAACAACATATTGGACCAATTTTTAAGTCCAATCCCAAATTTGAACTGTGACATCCCCACAACCTTTACAAGCACTAATATACACGAACGTTACCAGACCAATCCGGTGGTCTGGTAACGTCGATTTTGGTCTGGTTAAGTTGATCGAGTGTATAAATATTGGTCTGTATGGGTTTTATAAATATATATATATATATATATATATATATATATATATATATATATATATATATATATATATATATATATATATATATATATATATATATATATATATATATATATATATATATATATATATATATATATATATATATATATATATATATATATATATATATATATATATATATATATATATATATATATATATATAAATTATATACAGGGTGTTCGGAAAATGCGTTGGGGGATTTTAAGGGGTGATTCCCATGGGAAAATAATGTTTGTAAGTCATTTGGCAAAATGTCGAGATCTCCATGGTTACCAAGATACGGGGGGTGCAAAGTTCAATTTTGATTTTTTGTTTTTCCGCCATATTACATTTATTCTTTCATCAATTTAGTTGATGTTGGCATGAACCGAGCTCTTAAGGTTCTAATATTTTACGTTAAAGTAGTTCTTTTGAACACCGCTAGAGGGCACTTTACCTGAAACACAAAAATTTATTTACTCCCTATCTTTTTATTTGGACAGATATTGCAAATTTGAATAAACCACCTTAAAGAACTTTAAAACTTAAAAGGAATTATTTTATTAATGTCGATAAACCCAACCATTTAGCCACTAATCGACATCAAAGTTTTCATCAGTTTCATCCAAATTAACCATGTAGAATCAAGTCGCCTTGTTCAAATAAATCTGACAAAAATGATTTTGTAAGTATATTTATTAATAAATTTGTCAACAAAAAACTTACCACTAATTCAATATCTAACTAATCTTAATGGTAACAAAATTGAATCTTTAAAAACGGAAAAATTAAATATTTTTCGAAAGGTCCCCATTCATTTCTAAACATTTTTTTAAATACTATTTAAAAATGTCTTCTTTATAAAAAAAAATAACTGTATTTCTAAAATATCACAACCTCCAATATCCGTTGACGCAAATCATTTTATATCGTTTACCGGCGTCTTATAAATAGCTTTCAAATGGCCCCAAAAACGGGGGGCCCAAAGGTAGTGGACCGTTTTGTCCAATCCACCTATTAGGAAATGATTCATTTAAGAACCTTTGTACAGCCCGATTAAAATGGGTGGAGCGCCATCGTAAAGTAGCATGTTTAATCTGGTTTGAAGGGGAACGTTTTCAAGCCTGTAGGTAGTTCGTTTTAAAAAAAAATTAAATAAACCTGTCCATTCAACGGTCCGTCAAAAAAATGAGGTCTTATTAGATGATCTCCTACAATTCCGGCCAATACATTCAACGAAAACCTTTGCTGATGCCGTTTTTCTACAATGGCGTGAAGGTTTTCATAAGCCCATTCGTGCGTATTAAGAAAATTTGTAATCCCATCTTGCGTGGATGCTGCTTCGTCAGTAAACAAAATTAAGTGGGTAAACTGGTTATTTTCTTCATTTTTTTAAAAGACTATTGCACATGTCCAGTCGTAGTTGTGAGTCCCCGCCACCTTCAAAGTGCTTGAACCTTCTTTGTGAAATGGGTACAGAAGTTTCCCCATAAATTTGCTAAGCTGTAGAATTGGGAATTTCCTCTTTGGAAAAATTTCCTTGCCAATACCTGCATTTTTTTTTTACTCTTTCTTACTCTTTGTTCTCTTTCAACAGTTCTGACATGGCTTGGTCTACCTTTTTTGAAAACCCAATTTTGAAAAAAACCTATCTCCCTCGTCTGTGAATGATAAAGTTCGTGCACATGAAGCATTCCTTTCGGATAAGTTGCAATATAAATCCGCAAGATGCATATCCCCGGTACTCAATATTTAAATATTCTCGTTGAATATTATAGCAATGTATTTTTTTTAAACGGAAAATTATTTCAAACTCAACAGTAATGCAACCAATATTTATAAAATTTTTAAAAAATTTACAAAGGCGACTTGATTTGTTGATGTCCTTGAAATACGTGGTTTTTGTAAAACTGATGAAAATTTTTATGTCGTTTTTGTGGCTAAATGGTCAGGTTTATCGACATTAAAAAAGTACATTTTTTTTTAGTTTTAATTGTCTTTAACCCATTTTTCTAAAATTTCAAAAATCTGTCCAAATAAAAAAAATGGGGGGTAAATAAATTTTTTTTTGTTTCAGGTAAAGTGCCCTAGCGGTGTTCAAAAGAACAAATTTTTAACGTACAATATTAGAACCAAAGATCTGGGGTTTATCCCGGGGCATCACCTAAATTGATGAAAGAATAAATGTAATATGACGAAAAAAAAACTAAAAATAGAACTTTGCCCCCCCCGTATCTTGGAAAAATGGAATCTCGACATTTTAATAACTTACTAACATTATTTACCTATATAGAATTCCCCTTAAAAACTTTTTTGAACACCCTGTTTTTATATATATATATATATATATATATATATATATATATATATATATATATATATTTTTTATATATATATATATATATATATATATATATATATATATATATATATATTGCCGTAAGAATAATAATTTTTTTAAAAAATTTAAAAACCCCATATTGTTTAATAATGATTTTTTTTATAAAAAAATTTAAAAAAAAAAACAAAATTTTTTTTTTTTTTAAATTTTGCTATAAATAAAATGAGATGCGTCGTAATTATTTTAATTCCAAATATCTCGAAAACGGTTGCTCGTATTAACTTTTAACAAGTATACCTTTTTGACGTAAAACGACAAAAAATTTTTTTCTTTACATAAAAATGTAATGTTGTGTTTTTCAAAATAGTAAAAAAAGTGTAGGTGGGGTTTCCCCTACATGGAAGAGCCGTAAAAAGGTTGATTCGAAAAAATCATACCAAAAAAAACCCCCGGTTTTAAAAATTTTCTCCAAAAAAATATATATATATATATATATATATATATATATATATATATATATATATATATATATATATATATATACTACTACTACTACTTTCTTAAAAGTGTTTTTATTTCATTTTAAAAAATTTCCAAAACGTTTCGGCTTGTTTGGCCTTTTTTTAAAGTCTACAAAAAAAAAATTTTTTATTTTTTTTAAAATTTAAAAAACAATTTTTGAAATTAAGATAAAGGGTTTTTTTTTTAGTTTAAAAAAATTTATCCCTACCATGAAAACATAATAGATTTCTTCTGACCCACCTCTGGGGGGTAAAAATTTATTTTTCAAAAAAAAATTTTTGTTCCACCATTTCAACAAATTAAAACTTATAAGGTTAAACATTTAAAATTATTCAAGACAACACACAATATGTACATAGCTTTGAACAGTCAAAATACTACTGTTAAGATGCCTCAGGTATTAATATAATAATTTATATATATATATATATATATATATATATATATATATATATATATATATATATATATATATATATATATATATATATATATATATATATATATATATATATATATATATATATATATATATATATATATATATATTGTTTATTTTTTTCCAAAATTATGGTTTTTTTTTGGGAAAAAGGCCGGGGGGGAAAAAAAAAAGATTGTATACTAAGCAACTTTCATTTTATTAACTGTCAAAACGATGTTTTGGCCTGAAAGGACCTTCATCAGGTATATATGTATTTTTACATAAAAACAAACCTTAAAACTAAGAGATTCCTTTGGAAACAAAATCTCAAAATCACAAACAAAAACACTTCACATTAAAAAAAAAATGTAATTTTCAACAACATAAGAAAAATATTTTTTCTGTTCTTCTGGTAGGCCTTTTTTGTATTTAGTTTTGTATACAGCTTGATCTGCGTTTAACATCTCTTCCATAGTTATTTAAGATTTTTTTAGAATTTAAAAAAATTAAAAATTGTTAAAAAGCAATCTTTTTTATATTTCTTGGCCTTATTTTCAAGGAAAACAAAAACACTATATCTATTCAACGGTAAAAGAAAACAAAAAAAAATCATTAAAATGGTAATTTTACCATTTTTTATTGTAAAGACGAAGGTCAGAAAACATTTTGGTAATAAACAATGGCCCTACTTGTTAAAAAATGAACTCTGAAACTTGTTTTCAACAAAAATTTATTTGTTTAAATGCATGGAGTACACCATAGTGTTTTTTAAAATTTTTTAATTAATATTTAATACTAAAAAAATATTTTTTGGGGCGTAGGAGCCGCACGAAGCGTTTTTTTCAGTGTTCAAATAGAATTATAAATAATTGATATAGAACTTCGGGAGTTGCGACTTTTTTATTGGAAATTTTCTTATTTTTAAGGAGTGTTCTTTGGATTTTCCCAATTATCAACAGTTTTGGAGTTATTAACAAAAAGGAAAAAAACCTTTTTTTCAACTAAAATTTTCTTATAACTTTTGAATTTTTTTTCCCCTTTTTTAAAAACCCATTTCTGGACATAAAACCCAAATCCAATTAGCTAATTTTAAAGGGTTTTTCTCGAACTAACTCGTTTTAAACTTGTTGCCGGGGCTATAGCGTAAGTTTGGAACATCTTTTGCTAAAAAAGGTTGGGTTTCTAAAAGGGGGAAAAAAAAAACGATTCCCCCCAAAAAACCCAAGACCGAACCTGTCCGGGAAAATTTCGTCCTCTTTACTTTTTTAAATTTACGTTAAAAAATGCAATTAATCGCACCGTTTCCCCGTTAAGAGGAATAATTTTCCCCAATTTTTTTTTTTTTTGCCCGGGTTTTATTGGGGAAATTTTTAAATTGGGGAAAGGTACAATTTTTAATTTTTTTTAAAAAACAAAAAATATCCTTAATATTTTCAGGATATTCATTAACCCAAAAAACTTTCCCCGGTGGATAAAAAATAATTGAGGTAACGGAAATATGTGAAAATAATATTCATTAAATTTAATAACAAAAATTTAAAAAAACCTTTTTAATTTTTTAAAAATTTGGGGGATGATGGTAAAATTTAATTAAAAACCCTTTCCCCCAAAGAAAAAAACCTGGTACTATTTCTTTTCCGCTCCTAATTTTTTAAATTTTTTTTTATTATTTTTACCTTCAAAGGAAAAGCTATATTATTTGATAAAACTGGTATCCCAGTAACGACAGTTTTGCTTATTAACATCCCTTTTTTAAAAAAAGGTACACCCCCTCCCCTGAAGCAAAGTTTTTTTAATAGTTGAGGTTCTGCCATAATTCTATCTGTCATTATTTCAAAAAAATGGTTTTCCCTTTGCCCGGGTCGTCGTCCCAAGTTCTTGCAGTATCTGCAGTTTATGGGAAAATTGAAAAATTTTAAAATACCTTTTTTATTGATTCACGAGATAACCCCGTTGCTGACTTGACGAGTTGATAGCGTTAAAATTATTGCAAACTGCCCCCAAATTTAATTTGAGCTGCTTCGTTGACTAGTCCCCCGGTTATTTCTCTTTTTTTCGCGACAGAACCAGTTTCTTCAAATTTGGCAACTAATTGGCGAACATACCCGGGCTTATATTTTGGCCTGGATGACTTTCATTAAAACGTTGAGCTATCCTTAAGAAACATTTATCCTGGGAACCAAAAAAGAAAATAATGTCTACACATTCAGCTGTGCTGTACCATTGTTAAAGATAAGAAGTGCCTTCTTTTCGTTTAAACTGAACCGAAAGTCAACTGTTTTTAAAATAATACTAGTACAAGTTACTTTTAAAGTAAATTTTGTGATAATAAAATGCAATTTATAAAAAACCCTTTTTTTTTGGCAAAAACCCCTAGCAACTAAACCAATTCAAATTACCTGTGGGCTTGAAATGTTTGGAATTCTTAAGAGACATGCCAGTATATCAGTAGTAATCATTTTGTATAATTTAATTAAATAATAATAAACAATTTCAAAATTTTTTTTTATTTACTGTTTTCCTTGATAAACAGAAAAATTTTTTTGAAATGTAGTTTCCCCATGATATCATTGGAAAGCATTTTCCAAAACTTTAAAATGTTTTTATCCTCGACCCCCTTTCTATTTAAGATTCTGGGGGGCTACCTCACCCTGTCCAAGGGGTTGCTGATAAGGGTGGGATAATATGCGTGTTTTTGTTCCCCCCCTTGTTTTTTTGAAACTGTTTTAAGGGTTTTTTTTTTTATTTTTTTGTTCCTAAAAAAAACGCCATTTCAAGTTTTTAAATTGTCACCCTTTTATATATATATATATATATATATATATATATATATATTTAGTTTAATTATAACCCCAAAAATTAAAAAAAATCTCATTGACATTTTTTTAAAAAAAGGGGTTTTTATTAACATTTTTTTTTATAATGAGACCTTTTCAAGTGTTCAATTATTTCAGAAAATTTTCTTCATTATCTTTTTTTTTGTTTGATTTGTCCATCTTTTTTTTAGTAGGCTTTTACACCACATCTATCGAGTGTGTAATGTTATGGATTTTTCGACGGCCGTTTTTGCGAAAAAAAAAAATTTGGGTTGCGAAAAAAAAAGGGGAGGACCACTTTTGTAGATTTCGAGGTAATCTTCATTTTTTGTCCCCAAAATAAATTTCTTATTTGCAGAATTTTCGGGGAAACCCTTTTTTTGGGCTTTTTTGGGGGGATTTTCAGCGGGTTCCCCCTAGGAGTCCCCGATAAACTTTTTTTTCGCTCAAAAGCATCCGCAAAGACCTAAGAATTACGCCACAAATGGGGAAAAATTTACGGGGTTTTTTTACAATTTTTAAAAAAATTTTTACTTTATTGTTTAACTGTAAAATTTTCTTTCGCCTTTTTTTGTTTTAAGTAACTTGAAAAAAAAAACTTTAAAATTAGCTGAAAGAATTCTTTAATACAGGCGCCTGCAGGAAATTCCCAAAGGCCTCAAAAGAAAAAACTAAGTTTAAGCATGATTTAGAAAAAAAAAAGCAGATTAATGCGAATATCTCTTTTACAGTGTTTTTTTTTATTAGGTTCATAAAATCATCAGAGTATTTAAAAAAACTATATTTAATTAATATAAAATAATTAAAAAAGGGAATTAAAAAAAGCCAAATTAGTGCACACTTGTCTAAAATAGACGTATTGTTGATTAAAATCGACGGATTTATTAATTAATAAAGCGCAAAAAATTTACCAAAATTGCTTTTTTTTTGTGTTAAAAATTTTTATTTTTTTTTTTTTTTTTTGTTAGTAATATCTATAGTTAAAAAAAACAGAATTAAGGATAGCATTATTTGGTTTTACTTTCTCTATTAATTTTAAAAATGACATGAATATTATGATACATTTTTTATAGTATCAGTTTATATTGAAAAAAAAAATAAAAAAAAAAAAATTTCGCGACCTATGTAAATAATATTTTTTTTTCCTAAAAAGTGCAAATTGATACTTTTCCGCACGCGACGGAGTTACACGAATGACGCGAAGCGGATTTGGGGGGAAGCCGTCAAGGGTGTAAAAAACACTTTCCGTACGGGGTTTGGCCCCATTTTTTTTACGAGTGTGGGGAAAAAAAACAAACTAAACAACCATTAGATAATATTTATTTTTTTACTACTTATTTTTTTTAAAACATTAATCGTAAAAAAACAGTTTTAAAAAAATTTTGAAAAAGAATCGCAGAGGCAAGTTTTTTGGGGTGTTTGGGTTGGGGATTGCCGTTGAGGTGCAATTGAACCGGTCGTCGTTACAGGTAACAGAGACACATTGTTGCTTGCTAGAAGACGGTATAATGGGCCTTGAGTCGTTTTGCTGTTTTAAAAAGGTAGATGAATTTTGGGATAATATTTTGTTTGATAAGCCCTTTTTTGAAACTTGTAGAGTCTTTTAATATTCGTTATGCCTTCACCAAATTAGCTAACATTGTAGCTGAGGAACGGCGAAAGCTATGTCCCGTTAAAGTTCTGGGTTTGGGAGACGAAAAAAAAACCAGCAAAAGAGGGCATCTACCAAAAAAGTATTTATTCCTATGCAGGGGAAAAAAGCCAATTTTTGAAATTTAAAAAAATCTTCTGTGTGGTGTTTCGGGCTTTCGTAAACTGGAATCTTTCTATACAAAGCTAGATATTTTCCATTTTAAATTTCCTCGGAAATGACAAAACTTCGGCTAGAAGGGTTTTTTTGGGGTCTGGAATATTTAAAAAAAAAAACCCCCCATCGTCAATATCATCAATGCAAATTTCATCAATTCTTTTTGGGCGACACGCACCAGCTAATCCGAAAATTGTAGCTACCTTCATCGCTAGATAGGCATCATTTGGAGCATTATTAATTAATTTTATTTTGCTATTTCATCTTTCGAAAAATTTTGGCCTTCTTGGGTCTAAACCCAAAATTTTGTTTTTTTAAAAAATGATGTAACTTTCAAATATTTGCTTAAAGCCATGTTCTTTTCGATTTAAAACCCCTTTTTTAACGGGGAACCCCTTGACCAAAAGGAGGGTATACTTTTTTAAAAAGTTTGGGGGTACCTTCTTCTTCTTTCATACTTGTGTTTTTTTTCCCCCGCCCCCCCCACCTTGTTAATGCTGTATATTCTTTCTCGTGCCTGTGCCTCATTGGACGGCAACAGATCAAATTTTTTCTATTTGGCCCCTTTTAGAATGGATTCAAAATTTCCCCGCCCCGAAGACTCCATGGGAAACGTTTTTTATTAAAAAACGACGATACGGGGTCAGAATGTACTAAAGACACTTTTAATTATCGATGACTTTTAATGATTTTTTTTTTTTTATAATATGGACCTTAAAAATTTCCTTTTTAAATGGAAAATTTGAATTTTTTTTTTACATTTCCCCAAAATAAATTGCGTGGGAAAAAATGCTGCTTTCCCCCGCTAGTAAAAAAAAAATATATACAACACAAAAAAAGGACTATTATAAATTTTTTTTACACAGGCCTTTTTTTTTAAATCCCTTTTTATAATTTTCTTACCCTATACAACAAGCTTTCCCAAATTTTTAAAAACGTGGTGGTAAATTTACAAATGCCTTAAAAAAATTTTCTATTGACAAAGCTTTTTTTTTTGGGGGTTTTAAAAAAAATTTTAAACTTCATCAAGCCCCAGGTTTCCCCCGGATTTTCCCCCAGTACCGATGCTGCATTCCCCCCTTGCACAGCAAAAAACCCTTTTTTGGATAATGAAATTTTAGATTTTGTGCATTGTTTTTTTTTGCAAATTTCTTTTAAAAACCCCCCTTTGCCTCATCCCCAAAAAAGGGCCAAAAGTTTAACAGCAAAAGGAATAAAGATAAAGCTTCTTCAAGCTTTTTATATTTTAGATGTTTTTTATTCCCCGGCAATACGAGCAGCCGCATAAAAAATTTGAAGTTTTGTCCAGATAGGTTTTTTTCAAGTGTATGGCTGCAAGTAGCGCCCCCCAAAATAATTGTTTTCCATATTTCCAGGGAATTAAGGTCATTCCATCTCCTTTTTTTCCCTCGCTTCTCAAACCCCAAGGGGCTCTAACACAGAAGGATTTTCAGCAAAATTAAAAAGCTCTTTTGATAATGTCTTTTTTCTGACTGTTTTCAGAAGAACGCCCTGCGTTTTTTTTTCAGCTTAACCCATGTAGGCCATAAATATAAAAAAATTTTTCCCCCCCCAAACGCAGATGTGCTCTCCAACACACAGGCAGACCAAGTCTGAGAGCGATGGAAATATGGAATGTTTTGTTATCAAAAAAATTTCCTAAGGACAAGTGGAAGTGCGTTAATCCAAGCATTTTTTGGGGGGGCCAGAAGAGCAAGTAGACGTGCTTTATCTTCCTTGTCTGGCACATGTTTGTATTTTGTGGCGAGCTTGGAAATTTAAAAAAAGTCAAAATCTTTTTTTTTTTTGGAATTCTTGGGTTTTTTGGAATTAAACAGATAACCATCTTACAAACCTTTTTTTAAATCTTATTTTCCCCAAGAATATGGGGAAGGAAAATTTTGGAAAAAAGTAAACCTGACAGTCAGTTGAACCTAAAAGGCGAAAATCCCCAGGGTGGATGTATCTCTTATTCCAAAACCTCCAAATTTTACTGGAAGAGTGCTTTAAAAACCAAGAATTTAATTTAATATCACAATTTGTTATGTCTTAACCCCAAATTTTTGTGAAACATTAAAAAATTACAAAGTAATTGGGGAGATTTCCAAAAGGTGAACATCTTAACAAATAAGATATTAAAGGGAAAAGGAAAAGGGAAATTTTTTTTATAAATAAAAAGGAAATTTTTTAGTCTAAAATTTTTTAATTTGGTGCTAAGATATTTTAAAAATTCTGTCTTTTTATTAATTGAGTTTTAAAATTTAAATTTTGACGAAAAAGCATTCCCCCTAATAAATTAAAATTTGAAATGGGAATTACTGACAGATTGGAACAACATTAAAAAAAATTTGATAGTATATTGGAATGATCTTTAAAAAAAAACAGTTAATTAATTTCAAAATTTAAATTTAAACCCAAATTTTTTTTTTGATTATTTTATAAAAATTATCTAAAACCGTTTTGGGGGTTTCCAGCAAGTGCCCCGGTCCCCCTAGATACCAAAGATTTATTTCTTTTTTTTAATGATAAAATAAGTGGACACCTCTTTGAAAAAATATGTTGATCACCGTAAGAAAGTAAACTCGGATTATCATAACATTGGGCTATAAATGGAAAAAATTCTGGGAGATATTCGCTTACTCGTGATAAAATTGTTTTTCTATTAACCATATTAAAAGGTTTTTTTTAACTTTTTTTTAAAAAACTTTATCTGATTCGTGACGATAAAGAAGAAAAGACGTATTGCATGTATTGCTGCTGCTGCTCCCCATTGTTTTCCCCAAACCAAGTTGATATTGCAAAAAAGGGTTTTCCCCAGCTTTTCATAAATTGGGGCATATTATCTTAAAGCTAAACGTCGGGAAAATATCCCTACTGCTATTTTTACCTCCATCTTTTTTTTAAAAGCACATAGGTTTGCTCCAAAAAAAAATTTCAAATATTTTTGGGGAATTAACCCGAAATAAATGAGTTATAAAAGACTTAATTGACGACAAAATTTAAAAATGGTTACCATGCTCGTCACTTACCAAGTCCTTGGGGATGTCTTGGTTTTAAATTAATCTATACCACAGAAGACCCAGGACGAAATGAAGAAATAGCACTTTTAATTTCATTTTCAGATAAATTAAAATTGGGGAACAATTTTTTTAAAAAAGGAAAATCGACATCATTATCTTGCCCGGGGTACTGGATGTTTTTTTTTCCCCTTTTTTTTAATGGTCTCTTCATATCTAGGTGCGATAGTATCATCTGAAGGAGAATTGGGGTTTCATTTCTGATATTTTCATTTTAATTTTTTGGTTTGATTTTCTTTGAAAAAGGACTTATTCTCATCAAACTTTTTGGGGAACTTTCTTCTTTGATGGTTTTTTTTTATGTTACTGATATTTTTTTTATAATTCAAGAAGAAAATTTTTTGTAAAAACTTATTTTTTTAAACCCGGATTTTAAATTGTTTTTTTTTTAAAGTTGTTAAAGAAGATTTTCTATTTGTTTTTTGTTGACAGGTATTGCTAAAACAGCGTATGGGAAAAGAAATAATGAAATAAAAAAGAAAGTCATTTTTTTTTATACTTTTTTTTAAGGAAAAAAAAGAAAGTTCATCAGAAATTAATGGTCTGGCTCCTTTTGGAATGATTTTTACAATGAGAGTTGATGATTTTTTTAAATTAGCGAAAGCTTTGATTAAAAATTCACCATTTAAACTTGGTTTTTGATTAATTAATTTTCGGGGGGGTTTTTTTGCAATTGGATTGGGGATACTTCATTGAATTTTTAAATTTTATTTATTACATCAGATGTGTTATTTTTAGATTTTGAGTTCTCCAAATTCTTTTTTTTCGTTGGTTTTTTTTATGCATTTTTTTATTATGAATTTTAAGGCCATTGATATTCTTGAACGATTTTTTTCATATCGAACAAGATGTTTTTTTTTTATAATTATCTAAATTATATTTTTGAATGAGATCATAATGTCCGTTATTAGGGTTTCCGCGAAAAAGAAGATTAATAGTTGATGTATTTATTTTTTTTTTTTGGGGGAAAAAAAAATAAAAATTATTTAGACCCAATAATAAATATATATATATATATATATATATATATATATATATATATATATATATATATTTTTTATATATATATATATATATATATATAAAAAATATATATATATATATATATATATATATATATTTATTTTATTTTAAAGGGGTCCCTTTTTTTTATATTATTATTATTATTATATATATATATATTATAAAAAACCGTATTAATAAAACTACATTGTTGTTTTTATTAATACAGAAAAAAAACCCAAAAAAAAAGCCCTAAATACGAAACAAGGCAAATATAATGCATGTTCACGTTTTATAAACAGAAACGAAAAAAAAAAAATCTGCATAATTAAAATTTATTCAAGGGGGTTATGAGCAGAGAACTCAAATTGTGCTTTTTTAAAATTCCCCTCGTGATTGATTGCTCATTTTAAAAAAAACATTAAGACCTAAAAAGTAATTTTAATTTTTTTTTTTGCAATGAAATTTTTAAAAACGTTAAAAAAAAAAAATATTTTTGCCCTTTTTTTTTCAATTTGGATGGTTTACAAATCGGTCCCTCAGTTTGTATGCTAAACTTAAAAGAAAAAATACAATGAAAAAAATCCTTTTTTTTATGTTCTTGTTGGGATTTTTCCTAAAAATTTTTTAAAGGGAAAGGGACCCAGGCCCCCCGGGGATTGGGAACTAAGGGGCTTAGCCCCCTTGGGGCTGCTATTTTGGGGGAAAAAAAACTCCCTAAAATAAACCCAAAAACTCAAAGCACTTATATACTTTCGGATGGCAAGTCTGCCACGGTAATTAAGAAAAATCTAAATGAAACATAAAATAAAAATTATATTATTACTTAAATTAACAGACAGATGCTACAATTTTTTTTTATTTAACCCTGCAGGCGGGGCGCCATAAATTATAACACCAAAGGGGGCCGGGTCTCAGAGACCCGTGTAAAAAAAATAAAAATTTTTAAAAATAATTATTATAAATTTTTGAAAGATACAACGTTTGTTTAAAAGATTAACTAAAAAAATCTTATAATAAAAACTCAAATACATACAATACTTACCAAAAACAGAATATTAAAAAAAAATAGAGGAATGGTCAAAACATGTATAATAAAACATTTTCACAACAAAAACGCAATTCATGTTTAAAAAACAAGTTGAGATACTATCAAAGTTAACGTTTATTTTTTTTTCGCAGTATTGAACATGGAGGACAAAGCTTGAAGATGGTTTGGGGAAAAGGGGTTTATTTTTTTGGTAATTTTTTTTTTTTTTGAGTCTTTCTTGCAAAAGTAGCACCGTTTTGGGGCCCCTGCTTGAATTTCTGGGTTGTTTTTTTAGTGCCAGCAACCTCTTGTCGTATCGCTCTCCGGGTGGTACATTCATTTGAAGGGAACGTCGCTAAAAAATGGTCTTTGGTCAAATATAGAGCAAGATTTTAAAAGGAACGATCGTCTTATAATACTAAAAATTTTGTTGTTGGAAGCATAGATAATCTGAGCGTTAACTCCTGCCATATTCAACATGGAATAGAAAACAACCATGGGCCATTTTTTTGTGTTTTTAGCTACATCGTAGGTTGAAATAATTTATCTAGATTGTCCCTCCCCTTTTAAATGAATTTAAAATGTAATTACCCGGGGTTTTTTGTTTTAAATTTTTTATCAAATTTATCATGATGAAACCCCAGAAACGAAAATTTAAATTTTCATTTTTTTTTGGGCACAAAAGGAGACTATAGTATTATTTTTTTGGAAACCCCAAAAACTGAGGAATACTTTTTCGGGCTCTTGTGTTAGTAAATTAAATTTGGGAAAACCCCTTTTTTTTTTTTAAAAGTGTCAACATATGAATTTTTTATGGTTTTAAAAAAATTATTTACTAGATTTATACTTGTGAACCTTTTTGTCGCATGTTAGATTTCTATTTTTTTTGATATTGGCTCTATCAGTCGAAAAAAAACACTAGACGGATGTTAGGTATTTCATATGGGCCTGGTGGCTGCTTCCCAACATAGACTTCTAGATTCGACGCATACGAGGTGGCAGAATAACCAAAAAAAAAATTTTTATTCCTTTTCTATTAGGTTTGCTCGGAATATACTGCTTGAAAGAACATTTTCCTCTAAAAGCCTCCAGCTTCTCGTCAATTGTGGTATTAGCTCCTACTGTATTTGCTTTCTTACAGTTTTTAAAAAAGTATCAAATAAAATTCGTAGGTTTTCCCCTTGTCAAACTGACGTCTTTCTTGTCTTGTGCCCCAAAACGTCAAACCCCCAAGCATCGAAGCAGAAAATGGAACCGGTCTTGAGACATCACAAAAAAAAAAATCGCTCGTTCCCCAAAACCCCCCTATCCCATAAATCTTTAGTTTAAAAAGACACTTTTTAGTGTTCCTGCAAGATATAAAAACCAAAAAAAGGGGTTTTATTTTACATATTTGGGGGTTAGCTCTTCTTTCTCGGGGGGTAATTTTGTGCCAGTCTAGATATATAAAGGTTTGTTTTTTTCAACGATAGATTCTAGCATTTCATCGGGAAAATACAGGGACCAACTTCCCCAAAAGGGTTTTTTGCATTTTTCGGGGTTTTTACACCGGGAAAAAGAAGAATAATATTTTCTTTTTGTCCGAACGGCCTTATTGGGACAATTTTTTTCCCGCGACTGGTTCCATCTTTACCTAAAAAACGGGTTTTTTTTTTTTTTTGGGGAGAAATAATAATATCTTCTCATCACAATCTTGCCCCATTCGCTATCAGTACTTCTAGTTTCAAAAAAATTTTCTTAAAACTACCCCCCTTTTCCCCTCATCCGGCTCTTCATCCAACGGATATTCTTCCCTGTGACAAGGGGCCTTTTGTTTCTGCTTCGTAACTCATTATCAAAAAAAAATAAAAAATCAAAATTTTTTTTTTATATATAAAAAAAAATTATCTAATTTCAAAATAAATTTTTGTGAAATTGCAAAATTTTTTTTTATTAAGCAACTACGAGATTAAAAAAAAAAAAGACTAAAATTTTCCCCAAAATTTAAATGAACTCTCCAAAATTTTTTTAGTATAATAAAGGGGGGCCCCCGGGTCTACAGATTTTTTGCGTATTATAAATAACCCCTTAAAAAGACGCACACTCTCACCGCTTGCTGCAGTTGTATTTCCCCCAAGCTAGGAAGGTACACGAATGCATACCTCTAGAACAATTTTTCCCCAAAAAATCCTCGAACTTTTTTGGGGACGGCCGGGTCTCAGAGACCCGGCGCCCGGTTTTAAAAAGGTTAATATTATATAGGCATTTTTTTTTAATTTACGTTTTTTTGAACAAGTTTTCTTTGCTAAAATACTAGAAGCATTTCACTTTATTATGTGGTTGTTATCAAATGCGTGTTGGCGTATTGCTGACAGACTTGCCACCGAAACGTGGATAAGTGCTGCAACTTCTTGCACACGGTTAAAATGAAATAATTATCTTATTTTTATTCATATATTACTAACAGGATGATTTCAGAGCAAAAAAATATATTTGTTCATTTGTTTAAACAAAAATTGTTTAAGTCATTATTGGCCTCAGCAATTAATCATAACTTTAAAAAAATGCTGAGGGCGCCCAAATGATCCAATTTAAATTTTTAAAAAACTTTTAAGAGCTTAAGATCTCTAGCAAAAGAAGCGACATAAAGTTCCCAATAGCATTGGTTATATGGGAAACAAATTTCTGACGTTACGTGTAGACGGAATGGCACTTAAACAGCTTGGGGGTACACTGAGAGAAATATCAAAGGTAAAAATTTAGTTTTACACGGGAAAAAAATTTATATGTATAACTATACATTGCAGTCCTGAAAAATTAGATTATTTTTGAGAAAAAATACTTTTGGGCAAAGCGATGTTTACAGGGGATTAAATGTTGCAACTTTTCTTAAAAAAATTAATATTATGTAATTTTTGTGTGAACAGATGTAAAATAATAATAAGAAAGCTTTATTTCAAAATTGTAATAAAACAATAAGTAAGTGTTAATATTTGGTTTTTGAGATCTTCGAGTACCTATGCAGAATTAAATTTTGTAATCCATTTTACGTCTAACTAATTTGACTGTATAACATTTTGGAAAAAAAACGAATAGTATACAGTTTTTTGCTTCCGCTAATTACTCTTGATGTACATCTCCCATTTCAAAGAAAAAGAGAAAAAAGTTTTAAGGTATGTGATTCTATGGGTTTCTGGGGCAAAAATTCAGTGGAGGGATGTTTTTTTTTTGTAAAACGGTACCTATACACCTTAATACTTACCTTTACTATAAATGTATATCCTTTTATTTTTACTGTAAAAAAGAACACTACAATGTACTTTAATTTTTTTTTTTACATAAACATATAATTTAGCATTTCCTATATTAGTGACAACAACAAAATTTCTTAGTAAGAATATATTAATATACAATGTACAGCATGCTTTAATAAAAAGAGTTACCCATTAAATTAATTAAATTTGAAAGTAGGTTTATGATTTGGAAAAAATCTCAGTAGATATTTTGGAAAGAATAGAGTGGAAGAATTTGATAACCAAGGTGGCTCGAAACATCACTAAAATAAAGAATTTTAGTTTTTTAAAGGCTAAATGCCAAGGCTAGAGCTTAAATGTTCAAGATGAGATAGAAAATAGTGACTTTTAAAAAAAAAGTAGGCAAACAGTTTCTTGAAATTACAAAATCTGAAAGTTACATCGACTTGTTACCGTGACTATAAATTGATTATATGTGTGATATAATTTTTAGTTTTCCTATCTTTTGACTGTTACTTTAGATCACGATTGGTATATTCCGTCGTATAAAATATTTTAAGCCTAATAAATTATTTTATAATGTACATTTTTGGAAAATCATTGCATGGATGGGTAACTTCTATTCTTTCCATTTCATTAAAGGGTTTATGTGAAACTTCCTGTTTTATACAAATATCTTCAAACTTAGTTTTAAAAGCATGTTCCAAATCATAAACATATTTAATAAACAAATCGGGAGGGTGCTGCAACGCTCCATGAATGTTTTTGTAGTGTCGTAAGCTTTATAATACAGTGTGTATCAGCCAAATGGATTAAATTTAATAATAAATAAACGGGGGCGTGTAAGTTAAAACTTTTTATACAGGGTGTGTCATATAATAGTGGCCAACACTAACTTTCCTAATATAAATGCAACGCCCTGTATATTAGTCAATTTTTGGATTCTTCATGTACAATGTCCTATACCTATTTTTAACCATTTTGGAAATATTAGGTGCTTTTAGATGTATTGTGCTTGCATGCTTGCCACTTTCTTCAAAGCTACTTTTTGTGCATATACCTACTAGAGGCAGCCTTGGGAACAAGCGTGCGAGTAAGAAGCAAGAATAGGTGTATAACCTCTCTCCCTCTCTCTCTCTTTCTTAATTTGTCGGCAGTGTATACACCCCTTCCGCAAATTATTCAGCACAAGGCGCGAGAGAAATGTTATACAGCTATTCTTCTTACTCTCTAGCACGCTTGTCCGCACAGCCAGGAGGCACGGCAGTTACAATACGGGCCGAAGGGATGATGTTTTTAAAAAACAATTTTTCTTGAGAAAAACACTTTTTATTTTTCATCAAATTCAAAAATTATAACAAATTTATTTTTTTAGAGGAATGGGAACGAAACCTAAAGTTACAACAGTTTAAGCTCAACTAACAGAAGTCATCCTAAAAATATATTTTCTAGCTATATTTATAACCTTTCTTATCTCTATTTCTAGGAGTGGTAATTAATGCTTATAAGGTAATTATACAGGATGTAACTCGGCTGCCTCTAGTAGGTACATGCACAAAAAGTGACCCTCACGAAAGTGGCAAAGATGCAAAGGCAATAGAGACAATAAACCTGAAAACGCTTAATATTTACGAAACAGTTGAAGATAGGTATAGGACATTGTACATAAAATATGTCTAGAATGCTTTAAAAAACCAAAATTTAAATAATATACAGGGTGTTGCATTTAAATTAAGAAAGTTTATACTGACCTCCGTCACATGACGCACCCTGTATAAACAGTTTTAGTTGAAAAAATGTGCAATTAAAAATACCAATCGATGTGTCCGAGCATTTTTTCGAATAAGCCCCCATTTATTTAATATTGAATTTAGTTCATTTGGCTGATCCACACTGTATATTAAAATAAAGAATTAACATCTACTAAAGATTCGCATTGTGATCTATAATTTTTACAAGTATTACAATTACTATGCACATTTAGTGCTTTTTTTTAAGATATCCACAAAACTGAACGAAACGAATGAAACAGCCCACATAAAACTCGCTTCTTATTGAGGTTTATATTCTTTGTCTGTAGTATATTATATGGAATAAAAATCAAATGTTTCAGTGTAATATTCCGAACTTTATCCAATTTTTAAAACTGACTAATTTTTCAAACTAAATTGAATTGGAAAATTATCGTGCAACTATAAAATGGATTTCAACGGAATTTGGCACGATGTTTCATCATAGCCTAAAGTTCATCTGGCTGATTATCTTAAAGAAATTTAAGGGTCCAAAAACTACTTTTTTTGCCTTGTTTCTTTGTTTATTGCTGTTTTGCAACAAGCTTTATAAATTTTGCGATGTTTAAGTGATTCTATCTTATAGAAAATTTATTTTCGAATTCTTTATCTTTTTACAATTTTTTTTACAACCAATGCTTACAAAGTCATGGGCGATTTAAGCAATAAACATCGTTTTTTTTTAATTTTTTCAACTCTGTACATTTACTAATTTTTCGCACCTTTCCAAGAGAAAGAATATCTCAATTTTTGTTATATACATCTTTCTGAAGGGTTTCCAGCAAAATCATGTCTGCCATCTTGTAACGGGTGTCCAAATAAGAAAAGACGCAAGCTGTATCTCGGAAACTATTTATGGCACAGCGTTGTGGAAAAAAGAATTTAAGTAAAAGTGACCAAGAAAAATAGCTAAAAATTATTTTCAAGTTACTAAAACTCCCGCAAGATGGCGCAACCGCAACGGTAAATTACAATTTTGATAACATCTGCAAAAACTCTAACCAATTTTGCATTTCAGGGCTTTTTTGTCCTATTTTCAATAGTAAGGGTGGGGAAAGGTGATAAATAATGCAACTTTCAAATAGTTCTATCTTCAACATTCTTTTATCAAAAGTGGTTCACGTCAATACGCGTTTAAAAGAAAATTCAAAGTTTTTTTTTAAATGTCTTCCTTTTTGGTGTCGACTACTTTGTAGTTTACCAACTAGAAAAAGTTAAATACGATGAGTTTGGAAGAAAAAAAATACCTACACTCTGGCGAAAACCGCGTTTTGATATGTGTATTCGTTTTTGAGTTATTTCAAGGGAACCTGTTTTTATTATTTTTTTTTTAAATTGGGAAAGTCCACAGGCTGATGCTTAAGTACCAACGTACCGTGGGTGTCTTAAGTGTGGTGAGAGGGAGTTTGTTCACGCGGGACTTAAATTTTGGAATTGGGATGAAATTAAAAAAAATTTTTGCGGGCAGCAGGTTCCATAATCTTGACACTCTAGGGATGAAGGAACGAAAAAGTGGGAAGTTCAGGGCCTCTCTAACGAACAAAAGGATGCATAAAAGTTACTACGTGTTGCTCTGTTGGGCTGCCGGAAGTTTAATGGAACCCTTTCTGAGCAAAGCCGTGAAAAACCATAGAAGAGCGACAGACCCCCCACAGCTCGACGGTGGGCAAGAAGAGGAAGCCTTTCTGTGAGCGTTGGATCATTAATAAGACGAACGGCTCTTCTTTGAATGGAGTCCAAAATGCTAAGTGTTGTAGGGGACGCCATTCCCCAGAAATGAGAACAATGATAAAAATTATTAACAATTAATCAAAATAATTTTTTTTATCCGAGTAAAAGAATAATTTTGTAGAGTAAAAAAAAAATTGAAAGCTATTTTAAAGTTTGTATTGGATCCACTAAAAAACAGAATAAACGAACAATCGAAAACATGAAAAGTACTTTATTAACTCTAATTCAAATATTAATTAAGTAGGCTTGGAAATAAAAACAAGAACAAAAGACTGGAAAACAACATGCCTTATTTAAGTTGACGATTGTCAGTTCTAATCTAATTTTTTAACAGGTGTTGCCTTATTAGAATCTAATCTGCATAAAAAAGGAGAAATTCAAATGATAATCACATCTTACTGACAAAAGTTTTAATTAAATAAGCCATGCCGTTTTTCAATATTTTTTTCTTGTTTTTATTCGAAAACCTATTTGACTAATATTTAAAAATAAATGCCCCAATCACTGCATTTTTATTTTTTCGATTGTTTTTTCTGTTCTTTAGTGCAGGGGTCTCCAAACTTTCCAGCCTTAGGGCCATGATTACCCAGTAAGTTCCGAGGGCCAAAACCATATTATCATTGTTGCCGGTTTTTAAAAGTGAAATAGTCCACTGATGAAAAAAGTCCAAAAAAAATACACAACTTTTAAAAAAAAGGTGCAAATCGGACTAAAGTCCGAAAAAAGGAAAAACTGAAATTTTTTAATTTTCCTGTCATTATCTTTTAATTTCTAGATTAGTCGAAGTACGAGCCATGAGCAGTAAGGGGCACGACACCCCGGTGGACAAAAAGGGGAAATAGTACCTTCTATCCCCAAAGATGGCGCAAAACCGTCAGAATAATCCTTGGTTCGAGAAAGTTCTGGTGTCTTCCACTCACTTCTAGATGGCAGAAATTTGGGGAATATATAAGAAGGCTAGTGGCGCAACCACAAGTCAATTCCTATGACACTGATGTTAAATAAAATATTGCATACCTGTTAAAAAACGTGTTTGTGCGTGTTTAAGTTTAAGACATCTTTATAACAGTATTTTGTTTGGGGTTTTTTTTTTTTGTGTGTGAATTAGTAGTATGGAAAAGAAGAAAAAATTGATAGTGAATGCAAAAATTCAAAGATCAGTGAAACTTCCCCAGTATTTCGTAATTGAGTCCAGTAACAAGGCGCTATGTTTGATTTAAAATAAAGCATAGCCGTTCTCAAAGAATAAAATTTTAAAAAACGTCATTATGGAACAAAACATTTTCAAAATTACTCAAAATATACAGGAAGTTTGCGGAAAAAATTAAGGGGCTATGCAGCGCGGTTTCGCAGCAATCTTCATTTAAAAAACTCAAAACTGAAAAAGGGGGCTGCAATCGGAATGAAAAGCATCGCCCTTTACTGAATTAAAAACAACGCATGGCTATGGAAATTAGCATTCTTTTTTTGATTTGACAAAACATTTGAACGAACTAAGGGATTGCAAGGAAAAACCAGCATTTCCCCTGATTTATACACTAATATCAAATTTTTTCCGGAAGAAATTGAGACTGTTTCAATCACAACTACGAAGTAAATTTTTTTCACATTTTAAAACATTGAAATATTCAGCCACAGGGCTGAGTTTCTACCCCATTTTGCAATCGAAACTTTGAGTGTTTTTAAGAAAATTTTTTAAACTCGTTTCTCAAATTTGATCCCTTTTTCGAATCAAATTAAGTTTTTTTAAAATCCTTTTGATACTGACTTTTTAAACCCTACCCCGGGGAATTTTAAATGGAAATCATTGATCTACAATGCAGTGATAAAAATTAAAAACAAATATCAAAACTCATCTTTTTTTGGTATTTTATAAGAGTCTTACACTGCCCAAATTTATAATTTCCCCAAAAATTTGCTTTTTGGCTGTTTTCTTTTTTTGGGGACTACTTATTTGTGTGAAAAATTCTCCAAAATGAAGTACAAAAAAAAAGTTTACAGATAAAAAATGATGAGCATCTTAAATCTCTTTTAATAATTGGTACAAGAAAAAATTGTCCAACTACAAACTATTGTCAGTGGAAAATCTCAATTACTTTAAACTCATTAGTATTTCAATGTCATTATGTTTGTTATAAGTTATGTGATTTTTTAAAAAAGTATAAAATGTTAGTTGGTTCATTTCAATAATTTGTTAGTTATTATATACTGAAGTTAAATTTTCTGCATATTATACATGTCTTTTTTTATTACAATTCTGTGTTTTTTTTCCCCAATTATCACAAAAACAATAACAATAAGCCTACAAGAATGTTTGAGTTAGCGGAGTTACCCCCTGACCATATCAAGTAGATTATTCAAAATAAAATTAGAATACTTCGGGGAAAATAAATTTAATTTGCTATAAAAAAAATTTTTGTTCTCTAGAAGGAGTTTTTTAAAATCTATTTTTCGCCGGGGGCCCGGGCAAAATCTGTCCGCGGGCCGGATGTGGCCCTCGGGCCGTAGTTTGGAGACCCCTGACTAGTGGATGCAATACAAATTTTTAAAAAAGTTTCCAGTTTTTTTTTCTTTCACTACTCAGTTATTATTCTTTTTGCTCTGTCTTAAAGACTGTTTTGATTAATTATACATATTATTTATTTATCAGATAAAAACAAGTTACTTTGAAATAAAATCGAAAATGAATGTAGATATTAAAACGGGGTTTTCGCCAGAGTGTTAGCTTTTTTTTTTTTTTTAACCAAATAAAAAAAATATCGTCGTATTTATTTTTTCCGGGGGAAAAACTCGAAAAAAACCAATTTTTCCTTAAAAAACCCCTCTAATTTTTGGGAACTACAAAAGTCGACAGAAGAGGAGGCATTTAAAAAAACTTTAAAATTTTCTTTTTAAAAGTACCCCCCAAACTACTTTTAATAAAAGATAAAAGATGTGGGGGTAGAGCTATTATTCCTCTTTTTCCCACCCATTATTGATACAAGATGTGGAGATAAAGCCATTATTCCTCTTTTTCCCACCCTTATTATTGGAAATACGACAAAAAACCTGAACCAAAAAACCATGAAGAATTTGGTTTTTAGTTTTTTTTGATGTTATTAAAAATTTTCCACTTTTTAGCTAATTTTGAAGAATTCAAAAAAAAATAGATAATAAATTCTTTTATTAAATTATAGAAAAAAATTTTCCTCTTTTTTAAAAATATAAAAAAATTTAAAATTACATTTGTTTTTTTTGAAAAAAAAACAAAATTTTTTACCATTTCAGGGGTTTAAGCCATCTAGCTTTTCAGCAAAGTCAAAAATTCAAAAAAACCAAATTGGGGTTTTTTAGTGCAAATTATGCTCTTTCATATGAGCCTAAGTTTGCTAAAATCGGTCAAAAGAAACGGGAGAAATCTTGGTTTTTTAAAAAAAAAAATTGAATTTCCCCCCCCGCTTTATTTTGATAGATAGAAAAAACTTTTTTTGAAAAAAAAATGTGGGGGAAAAGGTCAGTAAAATGAAAATAATATAATCGATATACTTTCATTAGACAAAATTTTTATAAAAGTTTTTCTACTTGGGGTTTTTTGGGTTTTAACGCCCTCTAGCGGACGTTTAAAAAAATCGAAAATAATTTCCAGCAATTTCTCTTGGTGACTTTTATAATGATTTTTTTCTCAAATCTATACGACCAATATCCCCCTGAGATATGGCCGTCCTATTTTAATGATCACCCTGTACATCTAACAACATCCTGCCATTTTACAGATAAGGTCTCTCTTGGTTTTATAGAAAGATAATATGTTCGTTCTCAACGAAATACCTTCTATGCACTGCAAAAGATTTATGAATTTTAGATGCAATAAAAAGAGAACTTTTTGTTCATATATGTATGAGATGTTATATGGCTGTGCGATATTATCCCTTGAATATGAGGCTCTACATTTTCAGGATAAGAAAAAGAGGATATTTGGCTCTTTGTATTAAATTCCTTTTGTGTTATGAGTTATTTTGTGGGAGTTTCTTTGCCCAAAGTTAACGGTTGTCGGCGTGGCTCAATGTGACGATGTCAGCTTGAAATGGGCAAAAAGTCACATTATTTTATTATGCTGTTATTAATTTAAACCCTTAAAAATTGCGTTTTAAGGTGGACAATAACTTTAAATATAAATAGTAAAAAAAAATTTTTAAAAAAAGTAAAATGCTTTTAAAAACCATTTAAAAAAAAAATTTTAAAATATTTTTTATATATATATATATATATATATATATATATATATATATATATATATATATATATATATATATATATATATATATATATATATTTATATATATATATATAATATATATATATATATATATATATATATATATA
This sequence comes from Listronotus oregonensis, assembly GCA_019359885.1. Classification (NCBI taxonomy): domain Eukaryota; kingdom Metazoa; phylum Arthropoda; class Insecta; order Coleoptera; family Curculionidae; genus Listronotus; species Listronotus oregonensis. The sequence continues at coordinate 13,441 of JAHBCN010005736.1, read as the reverse complement.
TATATATATATATATATATATATATATATATATATATATATATATATATATATATATATATATATATATATATATATATATATATATATATATATATATATATATATATATATATATATATATATATAGTGGTGGGTATAACACCCTTTCACCCGACCGATCGGTTTTTTGGGCTCTTTTTTATCATACAGGGCGTCTAAAAAAACGCAGAAACATAAAATCGAACAAGAGCAAATAGTCATTTTTGGGCCTTTTAACGTGAAATGATAAATAAAAACTTGCCCCAAAATTTTTTTTTATTTTAAATTTTAAAAACCCCAAAAAAAATTTTTAATGCACAAAAAAAAATTAAATTTTGCAAGTACGCATTTTACATTTTTTCTATTTTTTATTTATTTTTATTAATTTTTGGGAATGAAAGGGGATTATTCAGGTTAAATTAGTAAAATGAGTACTTGCTGTTGATTTTAAAAAAAATTTCCCCAAATTCAAATTTTTTTCTGTAATTTGGAATCAGGTTAAGAATAAGTTTTTTTTTTTTCATTTCACGTTAAAAAAAGGGCCAAAAAAAAGGGTGTTTTTTACTTGGTCGATTTTATGTTTTTTATTTTTTTTTTATAAAAAAATATTTCCTCATTGTAGTTTATATTTTTTGACAAGCAGAATTTTTTCAAGAACGACTTTTTTGTATCTTTCAATCTTTGGTTCATTTGTCCTCTTGTTAAAACCCATCCCCGGGGATACTGTTTTTTATATATATATATATATATATATATATATATATATATATATATATATATATATATATATATATATTTTTTTATATATATATATATATATATATATATATATATATATATATATATATATATATATATATATATATATATATATATATATATATATATATATATATATATATATATATATATATATATATATATATATATATATATATATATATATATATATATATATATATATATATATATATATATATTTTTTTTCGCGGTTCTAAAAAGTAGAATGTTTTAAAGTTTTTTTTCGGTAACTCGGGGTTGTCCTGAAAAGGACAGATTGTTTCTGACGTTTCGGCAAAATCACATTTGCCATTATCAAAGCTTAGAAGCTTACTGCTACTTCATCCTGGGTGTAGTCGCTTATATCTTGTCCTGGGCAGGCGCCACGGTTGATTGTTTTTTCCTGTCTGTCTCGCTCGGCTGCGTGTTATCGGGCCTGTTGTCGTCCACGGGTGAGGGCTATTTGTATTTTTTATTTTCTTGGGGGTTTTAATTTATTGTTTATCAAGGCAATTTTGCAGGTATTTGGCAAACGTTGGCTGTCGTCACGGTTGTTCTTTTCAGGACAAAAAACCCGAGTTACCGAAAAAAACGTTAACACTTTTTTTCTTTAGAACCTGCGAAAAAAACATTTTTTACCTTTACGAGGAGGATTCGTGACATTAAAGTCTTCAAAAAATTATGGCCAAAAAAAAACAGGCTTCTGGACCTTGCATTTCTACGTAATTTTTCGAGATCAACAGCTAATACCCACCTGCTGCAAATTTAGGTACTCTAGAAAAACCAAAAAAAAACTAGGATTCTAAAACTGCAAGCCACTCACTATTCCCCGGGGAAAAAATTCATGATAAAGGAAAAAAACAAAAACAACGACCAAAAAATATACAAACTTCGCCTTCGTCTAAGCAACATTATCCCCCCCGACACTGTGGACCAAATAGACAACTTGGCGAATTTAGTTTTGAAACTGATGCCGAAATTAAAACCAAGAAAAAAAAAGCAAAAATATCGCGCCCCCCCAAAAAGAAAAAAAACCTCCTCCCCCAAGGAACAACCCCGTTCTTTCACAATCTTCAGACAAACCCCTCCGCTCCAGCTGGGCCCAAAAAACCCGGGGAAAAGGGGAACTTGCCCCAACCCTTCCCCTTTCCCCAAAAGAAGACATAATATGGAGTGGAGACAGCTCTGCCCCGGACTAAAAAGACCACACTGCAGAAACTGTCCTACAAAAGTAACATCTATCCTACGCAAGTCCAGGCCACCAAAAAGCAACTTGTAAAAAAAAGAGTTACAAGCCCTACATGATCTACGCAATGACTCTTCCATTACAATTTCCTTTTCCACAAAGGAAATGCCGCTGTTGTCCTTAATAGCCACGACTACCATCAAAAAATGATCTCTATTCTAAACGACCCCTCCTACAAACCAAACCAGCGACCCAACAACATATTTGGAAAAAACAACCAAATCCATTATCAAAAGTTCCCAAAATTAGATGAAGAAATAAAGAAGAAAGAATTTCCCCAGAAAAAGTCATCCAGATGCCCAAAACTATACGGGTTCCAAAAAAATCCACAAACCCGGGGGGGGCCCCCCTCAGGCCAATAATGAGTTCCGTTGGTTCCCCCCAAGCCCTGGCAAAACATATTGCATCCTTACTACACCCTTTTCGGGAAAAAAAGCCAAGTCTTTGTAAAAATTTCCCCTATTATTTTTGCGAGCTCATTAAGAAAAAAAAACTAGAACAAAATGACATACTCGTAAGCTTTGACGTCACCTCTCTCTTCACTCAAGCCCCTTTTAAATGAAACCCTTGGCAAAAAAAAGAAAAATATAACCTCCGGGGGAAACATCATCCCCCCTGGCCAAACACTGCCTACCCAAACCCCCCATTTTCTTTACGGGGTCACGATATAGATAAGTTGAAGGACCCCCAAATGGGATCACCTCTCTCGCCCCCCCCAGCCAACTTTTTTTTTGGGGAAAACGGGGAAACCTGCGATAAAAAAGAGCCGCTTTAAAAAAACCAAACTTTGGCTTCGCTACGTAGAAGATACGTTTGTCATCTGGCAACTTTGGGAAAGAAAAATTTAAACACTTTTCTAGATCATTTTTAAAAAAATACACCCAAAAATCAAGTTCACCAGGGAAAAGGGAAAAAAACAATTCCCCCTTTTGGACATTCTCCTGAAAAAAAAATAATGGAAGACCTGGAAAACACAGTTTATCGCAAACCTCCCCCCTACCAATAGATATCTCCACGCCGACTCGCACCACCACCCCCCTTCAACATTTTGCCGTAGTAAAGCCCCCAACCCCCCCCCGTTACTGACAGATGCAGCCCCAATTTTAGGAAAAAAATAAAAATTTAAAAAAACCAAATTTTTGGTTCGCTACGTAAAAATACGTTTGTCATCTGGCAACATGGGAAAGACAGTTTAAACACTTTTTTAGATCATCTTAACAAAATACACCCAAAAATCAAGTTCACCATGGAAATAGAGGAAAAAAAAAAATTTCCCTTCGGGGATTCTCCTGAAAAAAAAAAATAATGGAAAAACTTGGAAAACAGTTTATCGCAAACCTACCCATACCAATAGATATCTCCACGCCGACTCGCACCACCCCCCCCAAAGCCGTAGTTAAGCCCCCAACGCCCCCTTTCCCGTTACTGACAGATGCAGACCCCCGGGGAAAAAAATGAAAAAAATTTGGGGAAACCCCTTTTTAAACAAAATGGATATAAAAAAAAACGACCCAAACCCCTACTCAAAAAAAAGAAACCGCAGGCAAACAAAAGGGGGGAAATAAACCCCTTTTACCCATTAAAAGGAATAAGAAAAAGGCAAAGTACTCAAACGACACAACATCACCCCCCCCTAAAACGACCAGCAGAAAAAAAAGACATTCACCAACACCAAAGGACAAAATCCCCTTTTTAAAATCAAGGTGTATACAAAACCCTGCAAACAATGCAACCTTTCTTATATCGGACAGACCAACAGAAAAAAATTGCGCAAGGAGAGATGGGGAAACATGAACGCAGTAAAGAACAGAAAAAACTTCTTCTTTAGTAAGCCACATTCTAAACACCGGACACAAAATTGATTTTCCCAACACTAGGATGCTTGTACCCGAAAACCTACCGGGGAAAATTTGAGGGGGGCCGTTGAAATTGAAAAGAGACCTGAAAACCTGAACAACCGTGACGACAGCCAACGTTTGCCAAAAAAATGGGGAAAAATTCCTTGATAAACAATAGAATTAGACCTACCAGAGAAAATAAACAACATACAAATAGCCCTTACCCGTGGACGACCCCAAAGGCCCATCACGCAGCCGAGCGAGACAGACAGGTAAAAAAAAAAAAAAACCTGACGCCTGCCCAGGACAAGATTAACGACACACCCAGGATGCAAGTAGCAGTGGGGTTTTAAGCTTTGATAAGGGGAAAAGTGATTTTTTCCCAAACGTCAGCAAACAATCTGTCCTTTTCAGGACAACAACACCGAGTTACCGAAAAAAACGTTAACAAAATATATATATATATATATATATATATATATATATATATATATATATATATATATATATATATGCATTTGCCAAAAAATTCACATATAAAAAAAAATAAAATTTGACAGCTAATATGACTCACGTAACCACTATTTTTCTGCTTATTTTTTATCTTGATTAAAGCCAAATTTCGAATAAAACTGCCAATAAAAAAAATCCCAGACATTACGGGCCAAATTTTTCGCTTCATGGAGCCCTTCTTATATACATACCTAATTAGAACACGCCATAAAAAATTAAAACATTTTAATTCTTTGTTTATAATAATTTTATAATTTTAACAAATTAACTCTAATTTTTTATTTTTTGTAAAAGTTTAAAAATTAATATAAACAAAGGATTACAATTTTTAAACTTTTATATGACCCCTTTAATATGTATATGTCGCTCCCACTTGGCGTAGTTGCCCCTTTCATGACCGGGGTGTCCAATTCGGGGGAACCAGAGACTGTAATAATATTTTTTTTTCCCCCTTAAATTTTTTTGCCCCGTTCATATAATGGATATGTAATTTTGCTTTTGAAAAACGAGACTATATTACACCATCGGGGCAAAAAAAACACCCCGTTCCTGTACTGTATATTTGGCATTTGTCCACTTAGTGAAACAATCAGTTTTTCGGTTTTTGGGGAAGGCATGAACATTTTATTGAACAACTAAAGCAAAAAAGTTTTAAATCAAAGATAATTTTTTTACGCTTCTTGATCAACATTACCCCGGAAAAACTAACCACAACAAACCCAAAAAAATTTTGGGGTCATTGCATTGTATTACAGTAAATAGAAAAAAAGCCAAATAAAAATACAAAAATTGGAGGGTTTTTTTGTCCAGATGGTAAAACCTCTCGTTTTACCAAGTAGAAAAATGGTATATCCATTTCATGAGCTGGGCAAAAATATTTTCCAGATGGTGAAATAAAATATTTTTACACTATCTGGTTTCACTTTAGGAACTGGACATTCAGTTCATAAAACGGAAAATTACACCATGTGATTATTATATACTTATACAAATATATTCTGTGTTAAATTTTGTACATTCTTTTAGTTCGAAAACAATTTACCAATATTTTTTGATGATCCAAATTTTGCATTCCGCGTAGATTGAGCTATCGCTTATATTTTTCGAAGCCTTCTATTTCTCAGGGGAAAAACGCACTTCTGGACTAGAGACTATTGAGTATTTTATTTGTTGTAGTGTGGTTTAGTCAATTTTGTCAATATTTGTCAAACATTGTTAAATAAATCACAAACAAATAAGCTTTTTAAACAAATTTAAAAAATATTATAAAATTTAATTTTTATTGTTTACATTATTTTTTCTGGGTTTCTGGTTTAAAAATTTTAATTTTACCCAAATGTTTGGAGTATTTAAAGTTTTAGTTAGGGCCTATCAATTTCGGCGTCTTCCATATTTTAAGGGCCGCCGCCAGAAAAAAATTTAGAGGAAGTCAAAAAGTTTAAGTCGATTTACTAGTCTAGAAAAAAATTGAATTAAAACACAAAAAAAATATACCACAATTTTAAATTTTTTTAAAAATATTCATACTCATTTAAATTCCCAGGCACAGTTTATACCGTACAACGAATCAGTTATTTAACTCTCCGCCTTTTTTTAAGCCAAGAATTCAACCTTTTGCAACATTTTCCCTTTTATATTCTGGGCATGCTCAACCTGCTAATTGATATGAGGACGATTTCTTTTTTTTATAATACCCAACCCGGGGAAAGTTTGGTCTTTTTTTGTTACAACAGTTTTACCCCAAGAGAGAGAAAACAGATGCCGCACCTGATTGAATCAGAAAGGAACCCCGCCAGGGCTGGTCTATCTTTTTTTTAAATTTTTTTTTTTATCGTCCATTAAGCTGGTTTATTGAATTGTTTGGAGGTTAGAAGCGTTGTTTTTTTTTCGGTGATTTCAAGGATTTGTTTAGGAATAGAGTGCAAGGGGAAAAAGATATGTCATTTTTTAAAAATTTTTTTTTTCAAAAAATAGACCCAAAACAAAACAGCCCTTTGGGAAAAAAGGGTTGTTACCTTGGGTAATTTCATCCACTGGTTCTAGAAATGTATAGGTATTGTTTTTTTTTCTGAGGTAGTTATTTAAATAATTTAACTGCTTCCTTTTAAAATTTGGGGGTTCTTTGAAACTCTGTAAGGTAAAATTTTGTTTCCTCTATGTCTTGTTTTTACGTAGGCCAAAGAATTATATTTTTTTACTTTAGTTTTTGATTTAGCTTTTTACTGGGGGGTGATTTTTCAAAATTTGTGATAATAGGCCCCTTTACATTTTTTTAAAACTTATACTGTACTGTAATGTTCATTTTCGGCTTGCTTCGGTTGGCTCGGGGAAAGTCAAAAAAAATTAATTTTTTTCATTTTCTCGGCACGTGAAAGTGGCCTATTATTTAAATTTCGTATTTTCGTAAATTTTTTTTAACCCGACTTTTTTTATTGAAATGGCTACCTACAAGAAAAAAATCAAACCCGGAAGATACCTCTAATAGAAAATCAATTATGTATATTCGTCCTATGTTCTCTAACATCAACATTTATTTTTTTTTTGGTAGTTCAGCCTTTTTAAGGTTTTAATTTTAGGGTGAACCAATTTTTTTAAAAAAAAAATTTTTAAATACATTATTTTATGCAAAAATTTTTTTCCCCTATTTAAAAACCACCCGCCTACCAGCTATCAAATTATGTGTAAATAGCTGATCATTTCATAGTTTCCTAGGGGGTTCCTTTTTAAAAATTTACTAAGTTGCTGCATATCATTTAATTTACTAATTTGGTTAAATTAATTCCAGTCCGGGGCTGTCGAGCTCCTTAATCACAACATTTTTTTTAAAGGGCCTTTGGGGGAAAAATAAAAGGAAAAAAAAGAAAAAGTCAAATCTGGCTTCATCCCCAAATTAAAAACTGATTCGTTGTACTTTTTAAAATTTTCCCAGCCGAAAATTTAAAATTTAGACGGGAATTGTTTTATTTTATATAATTTTTAAAAATTCAGGGGAGTCGACGGACACCCCCCTCCTGCCGTCGGCCTTGCATATCTCTAAAAACAAACATTAATTACGTACGTTAGCACTAAGTAAAGTAGCCATATCCCTCTATTTTCTTTTTACTGACTCTTTCGGGTTAAAATCGAGGGGGGGCAGTTTTTTTTGATGGCTCCCAAAATTTCCCCTAACCCCCCAAATTTTCTAATAATCCTGCTGTTTTTTTTTTAAACTTTTGTTTGATAGACAAGACGTAATTATCTTTGGCTTTATTAATTAAAAAAGTTAATTATTAGAAAAAAAAACAGTTAAATTGATTTTGAATCCAGTTTTCAGTGTTTTTAAATTATTATTTATGTGCTGCTAGAAAAAATTATATTGGATGATTCTTTGAAAAAGGGGGGCATCCTCAAAAAAAAACCACAGTTCAACGGGGAAAGAAAAAAATTTGGGTCGTTAATTTTGGGAAAAAAATTTTGGAAGTGCTAGGAGTTGTAGAAACGCCATTTTGTAGACGTAAGAGCAATATTTTAAGCAATGACATGAAAACATAGGTCCAAAGCGGCCCTATTTTCGAGATACAGGGTGTAAAAAAATTATAGTTAGAAGTTTCCTTTTATTTTCAAATCGGTTTGGATTTATAAGTATGAAAATTGGGGTATAGATTTTTGATTACGATAAAAAAAGGTTTTTTTTTAAATCTTTAGAATTGCATTTCTTGGAGGGTTTAGTTAGGGATAAACTTCATACATTGACCGATCACGAAACACCGAGAACGACTAGACATATGTTTGTATCGACCTTTGCCATTTCTGAATTTAAAAGTTAGGAAATTGATATAGAGGCTATTGACTACGATAAAAAAACAGTTTGTTTAAGTATCTTTGAAATTAGGTTCCTTGGAATGTTAAAATGAGGATGAATTTCATTCACTGACTAATCACAAAATCTCGAGAACCACTAGACCTCTGAAGATAAAATTTAACACGGAGGTAGATTATAAGTTCGAGACATCAGTGATACAAAAAAAAAGGATTTTCGGAAAAGTTTGTATGGAACCTCGTTATTTCTAAATTTAGGTGTATTAAAATTGGTATGATTACGATTAAAAATAGTAAGTTTTAAAATTTTTGAAATAACGCCTCTTGGAGGTTAAATTGGAAACAAAAGTTTATATAGGAAAATTGTCATTTTTAAAGTTATAGGTGTTAGCCTAGTCACTGGATTTAAATTGATGTCTGAAAAAATATGTTTAAAGATTTTTTAGCACGCAAAAAATTGCAAGAGTTATTAACAAATTATTGAAATATATTTTTTTGAGTGTTTAATATAAATTACAAAATTCAAAAAAATTAAGGTGTTTTCTATGGCAATTAAAGTTTTTTTTTTCAAGGGGGGGCTATTGTTAAGTAAAAAAAATTTTTTTTGACCTACGTCTTTATTGAAGGACAATAAAACTTTTTTTTTAAAATTTTTCTTTAAGCTCCTTTTCTCATATGTATATATATATATATATATATATATATATATATATATATATATATATATATATATATATATATATATATATATATATATATATATATATATATATATATATTTTTTTATATATATATATATATATATATTTTTATATATTTTTTTTATACTTGAAAATTTTTTTTTTCTTAACCCTTTTTTAGAATGTATTCTGAGTTTTTTTTTTCTTGGGATTTTGGTTCAACAACAAATCAAAACTATTTTATTATATATATAGTCTTGGATAGAATTCTCCCCAAGTTTTCCGTTAAAAAACTGTTTTTAAGCTTTAAGTTAGTTAATAAAATTTTTACCTGTGAAGTGAAAAAAAATGTTACAATTATATCTGGAAAACCTTTTTTGGGTAAAAAAATCTTTTTATAAAGGCTGAAATCAGCTTTTTTTAACTTTTAAAGAAAAAAAGAAAAAAAAAATTTTTCCCAAATTAATTTTTTAATTTACAAAAAAAAAAAAAAAATTAACAATTTTGCAAGTACGCATTTACTTAAAATTTTTTTTTTTCTTTTTTTTTATTGTATATTTATTTTTTTTTAAAAGTTAAGAAAAAGAAAAAAAGGAAAAAAACAAGTAAAATTAGTTAAATGCGTAGGTACTTGAAAAAAACTTGTTTAAAAAAAAAAAAAATTTATAAATTTAAATATTCTTCGGTAAGTTGGGGAAACAGATTTGGGGAAAAAATTTTGGGGAAAATTTTTTTTTTTATTATTTCACGTTAAGAGGCCAAAAAATGACTATTTTTTCTTGTTTGATTTTATGTTTTTAATTTTGGGGGTAAAAAAAAAAAGGAATTTTTTTTTAAGAATATTTTTTATCTTTTAATTTTTGGGCCCCTTTTCCCTCCCGGCATACTGTATATATATTTTATATATATATATATATATATATATATATATATATATATAAATATAATAAAAAAAATATAATATATTTTTATTATAATTTATATATATATATATATATATATAATATATATATATATATATATATATATATATATATATATATATATATATAATATAATATATATATATATATATATATATATATATATATATATATATATATATATATATATATATATATATATATATATATATATATATATATATAATTTAAATAAAAGTTTTCAAAAATGAAAAAAAATTTTTGGAGTTAAAATTTCCCCTTTTTTTCCAGTTCAAAAAAATAAAATTTAGCATATTTTTTTTTTTTCCCCAAGCATGTTTGATAGAGCATTTTTTTTTATGAGTAAAAGTAGTTTTCGGGCAAGTTTAAAAAAGGGTTTAAAAAAAAAACCTTTTTTAGAATGAAAATTTAAAACCCGGTCTGAATATATAAATAGGTTTTTTGATTTTTACGTTTAAATTATTTACTTATTATAATATTTTTGAAAAAAAAATTTAAATTTGGGAAAAACAAAACGTAAAAATCAAAGTGGGCCCTTTTTATTTGGGAACCATAATTTTGCTTTAAAAATTTTAATTTTTTAAAAATTTTTAAAAAATTTTTAAAAAAATGGCAAAAAAAAAAAATATGCAAAATTTTTTTTTTAATCAAGCGGGTTTTTGGTCCAAAAAAGGGTCAAATTTAACCCCCCTTTTGTTTTTTACAAATAAACTGTCCCGGGGACAACTTAATATATATATATATATATATATATAATATATATATATATATATATTTATATATATATTATATATATATATATATAATATATACATGGTTTTTTACCATTTTTTGCTTGCTATACATATATTATATTTTTTTAAACAGTTTTTTTCCCCCTTTTTTTTATCCATAACCCGCATTTTACGTTTCATATTCTTATAAGAAAGAGTTTAATATTGCATATTTTTACTGTGTCAAAAAAACACTATATATACGTTACGTGCCAAGCTGGAAGTGAGATGGAAAAAGTTTAATCTTTTCTGTTGCAAAGCGGGAAGAATTTAAAATTTAAATTCTGATCCAATATTTGCATCTTCGACGCGCGTTGTCTAAAATATTTTTCAATATAGTTTTAGTAAA